>JARK01000466.1:32058-43608 GCA_000688135.1 Ancylostoma ceylanicum
AATAAAAATATTCATTATAAAATTAAATGGTTAAAAATAATTATTAAAAATTATAATAGAATGAACAATTGAAAATAAGTTGACACAAGATTTTTATTTATTCTGTAAAATAACTTCAAAAATTCGGCGACTCATTCTCGGATGGGCCCGCCCCTCCCCCCTTGGTTCCGCCACTGGCTCACTGAAATGACACTAAGGTGTGGTTTCTGTGTATATCAAGAGAAAGTGTCTTGTTTTTTTTTTTTGAGTGACCATAAGGTGAATCGTTATTGTTGTTATTTTTCTTCTGGAGTGTCTCCTAATCAGGGTTCCTCCATCTCATTTTGACGTGTTCCGATAACGACAGCGGTCCTTTCACTGTTCTTTGCACGTGTTGTTATTCCTCATGTACGTGGAGGCTTGTTTTCCTGTTTTCCTACTCTGAAACTGTTGAATTTCTCTTCTTCGCTTTCACCTTCTTCTTAGTAAAAGCTGCTGAATTTCGTCCCACAAATACGAAATAATACTGAAATTTCATGGGCATTACATTTATTAAGACGCCTTCTCCAGTGTTTGTTCTCTCACCTGTGACAAATTCCACACTTTTCAATGTGTGGTAATTTCCACAATGTGTTTTGCATGTGCATCTCCTTGATCACCGTAGCATCAGTTTATTTGTTGAGAGGACGTTGCAACAAAAAGAGAGAGACCTGACTCATCGTTCATCCCTACTGGTTGGCTGAATCATTCACCAGCTGAAGTCTTTTTGCAAGCGCATTACTTTGCTCTCCCTAACCGTTCTCGAAGGCGTTCAGGGAGATGTGTAACTCCTATACATAGATGAGCTTAGCTCCAGATTCGTGATAGTGCCGCGGGTCACGAATTACCCAAGATTGGATACAGTTTTTCTCGATGTGTTCCGGGTCGTTCACCGCCACTCTGCTACCCACATATGGTTGAATTTCACCTGGACGCCTTTGAAATGCATAGTAATAGGCGGAGGAGGATTTTTTTTTTTGCTGACTCGCACAGAGATCCTTTCTCACCAATGGCCAAAAAAGACGGGCTGTCTTCTCCCTATCCTAGGAATGGGTACCAGCTGTGCCTTCATTGTTATGCTCCTACTGCATGAGGGGCGTTACAACGCCGACGGGAAATTTATCCAAGAATTTTCAAAAATTCCCCAATTTTGGAATCCGACTGAACGAAGCATCTGTGGGATGCTCGGGTATACTCGCTAAACTAAATGCGTATTTCTTCATAGGGACTGCCTTGGCGAGCCGTGCAGGCAGCAACATCAGTCCGCTGATCCACACCTCGAGCCGAGAGATGTTCGCTTCTATGAAGATGCATGTCTTGAAATACATCACATTGTGCGGTAGGAGGAATAGAATTGGGAATAGGTCTGGTAAGGCAGGACAGCCATTACACATGGACAGGTCTAGCCTGGAAACTAGCGGAAATCATCAAAGAAACGACCGAGAACTTACTATACCCCCCTCCTCCTCTCCAGACCCGAAAACCAGCACTTTTTTATACACAGAATTTGCAGGAACTAGTAAGCACTGACAACTTATTCTGAAGCTATGTACGTGCTTCATTGAGATAAACCAAGATAAACGTGTTAACACTACGCAAATTCACCCATCGTTAACACTGGCGTCAACACATTTATCCTGGTTAGTCTCAATGATGCATCCAGGTCCTGGTCTTATCCACTCTAATAACCACTTACGCTGCTCACTTTTATCTTACTCAATTAATAACCAATTTTCTAAAAACTAACACCTTTTCAAGGAAACTGTCACTGCTCGCAGCGATTAGCTTAGTGAGAAAATGAGGGGGCCTCCTCAGAAAGAGGCATCTAGCGGTGAGAGGTGTACCCTGTCCCTGTCTTATCGCAACATTCCTAGCGATTCTTAATGGTTTCATCGTCGTCTGGCCTCTGTATGGAGGGCGTGGCATCTTTCTACAGCTTTTTTAAAATCGTTCCTATTCTTCAAGGGGTATTTTGTGGGAATTCCATAAATCTCTTCCACTCTGGCACCACAAACTTATGAACTTATTGTTAACTCACTAAAAGGTACTAGTTCTGTAGTTGCTGATCACGTTTCTACGTGCACATCATTAGTAGATTTTTATCTTTGTTTTCGAACTTCAACGCGTACCATGTTGTTGTGCATGCCTGTCTTTTGAAGCTCTTCGAAAAACTGGCCTGTCTTCTTGTCCTTTTTATATTTCTATAAAAATTTTCAATGTTGTAGGATCCAAATACCGTTTCCTACCTGTTTGATTATTTTACATTCGCAGATCCATTAAGCAATTTGTTTTTCTTTGACTGCAATCGAAAGTTTCCTCTTTCGCTAATATCATACTGGAATGATATTTAGACATGGTTATGGAGCGGGAAGTGTGTACGGGGAATAGCACAGCAACCTCCTCGAGCAACGTCGAACTCAAATGTGACAAAAAAGCAAATGGGACAACCGACGCTGGGTTGCTGGAGGATCTGAAAGCAGAGTTTGACAGCCTCTCCACGCTGACGAATTTCAACCGAACTGGGGCTGACGTGGGCATCTCTACTCGTATTCTTGTCCAGCAGTTCTCAACATTTGATAGTTTGCAGAATTCTAGGTTAAAGCTGTGTTTGCGTCGAAGGAGAGGATAGTGTGTGAGATGGTCGTTGGTCCAGGACATGTGAATGCTAAGGTGAGCGTTTTGGAAATAACGCACAAGTTCCACCAGACATACTCCGCGAGAGCGATGGTACATGACAAGTCGGATTTAAGAATACACACATGTGTAGGACAGTACCAACAAAATTTTTGCTCAAAACCATGCCGATAAGAGAAAATGCCTTGGTAAATGACGCAGTGGCATGAAAATTTGTGTAGCTAAGCAAAATGAAATATTTTCCTACAAAAGCTTCACCCGCTTATGCCGCTGTAACAAGTGGAAAACGGTTTCACACATGTTGCACCGCTATCTCCGCTTTTCTCACATACGAGTCTTATGAAACATGAACACCACTTTAAAACACTGCATTTATTGGCAAGAAATAATAGCTTGGAAATTTAAAACGTTTTGCTGCGAAAATTCAAATAGGAAGTACATAAAAGTGAATGGGCATGGAAAACTCAGAATGAGCTAATGATGAACAATTGGTGGTACGGTTCTGATCGCATTAGGCACTGTTTTCGCAGTTAACTATGGAATGTTTTCCTGGAAATTTGCAGGGGACCCTGCATGGTGGCCAGACAGCCTCACTCACCGATATCGTCACAGCTCGAGCTGTCGGTCTCACCGTCAAGGATCAAGCGATGGCGTCGATCGAGCTTTCCGTGAGGTATATACTTATCAGTGGCGGACGGAGAAAGTGGGCGGGACGGGTGAAAGGGCGTGGGAAAAAAATTGGGGTCTCCTCCGTTTTGGGGACCCAGACCGAAAATAAAATTAATAAAAATATCAATTATAAAATTGATAAAATTATTTTAAAATAATAATAATAAGCCAATAAAAATAAACTAATACAAGATTTTTATTTGTTGAAATCGTTTAGCTAAAATTCCGGAGGAAGATAGTGTATCGCCTACGCTGCCTACATACTTTTACTTTACTTTACTGCCGCTGCTTTTACTTTCGTGTATACAGACACTACAGAGGTTTTTGTGCTCGAAGAAAATTAATTACTTTAGTGGATCAGTATTTTTCGATATAACAGAGATCTTCTACATATGCTCTTTCTACATGGAATAGAGGAAAAACTGATTAGAAGACTTTACTTTTGCTTTGTTCAATTGAGCTCCAAGCTCTAGATGTGGAAGAGGTATTAGGTTTATTCGTTCTTTACGTGTTGTGGAGCTCCTCGAGTGCATGTTAATAAATAAATAAATAAATAAATATGCGTTAGAACCTAGGCTTTTTTTTCAGTTACATGCTTCCTATCAAACTTGGTGATGTGATCGAAATCACAGCCAACGTGCTGAAAATCGGTCGGAATGTGGCNTTAGATGTGGAAGAGGTATTAGGTCTATTCGTTCTTTACGTGTTGTGGAGCACCTCGAGTGCATGTTAATAGATAAATAAATAAATAAATAAATATGCGTTGAAACCTATGCTTTTTTCAGTTACATGCTTCCTATCAAACTTGGTGATGTGATCGAAATCACAGCCAACGTGCTGAAAATCGGTCGGAATGTGGCGTTCGCGGAGGCGGAGTTTCGACGAAAATCCGACGGGAAACTGGCAGCAAAGGGGCGACACACCATAGCAATACTGCCGAGGCAGCCGAACCAGGACGGAGTGAAGATCGCGCAGTACTGAACGACAGCCACGTGCTGCACTTGTACAGTTGTTTGGTATTTGTTTATGGACGCTTCACATCCGACTGCTTCTACTCTGTCGCTGTAGAGTCCTGCTTTGACGCTTCTAGCCGTGTTACTGACATTCCATATTTAGTGTACATCACCAATCTCTCCTAATAATATCAAAGTTTTTCGAGCTGCGACATCCATACTGGTTTAAATGATCGGATGTCTGAATTGTATATCTAGTAAAAGACGAGAAATCGTGGCATTCCATTGCCCATTTCTCTCGATAAAGTCGTTAGATTACCGAAGGAATATACAGAAAACTGGTGGATCATTGTGATATCGCGATGTTCAGGAAAACATCTATCCCATTATCGCAAGGGCAGAATAAGAGGTGCTAGTGGTGCAGCTAGGTATCTGTTTAGGCTTCTGTACTTGACTGAATTTGTATGTTACTTCAACAAATAAATTAATTCCCTTCGTTACCAGTCTTTTTTGGTTTTCACAAGTTTCCAGAACGAGTACGGTAGGAAACTATGGAGTCCGTTTTTTTTTTCGTCTTCACAAGGAATCTTCAAGGGCAGAAACGCTTTTGTTTCTCAGATTCTGCCGGGGTCCTAGGTGTAGCACCATGACGAACGCAGAAGATGCTTAAAATCCCGCAAGGGGTCCTTCTAAATTTTTCGACACAACGCGTCATTTTGCGAGTATCATAGTATGTTGATCTTATATTTCCAGTCCTTTCACTTGAACGAACTGCGACGACTGTCGCAACCTCAACGCGAGTTGAAAACTGATGAAAAGTGTAAAAGCCCCTTGGTCCAGATGGTCAGAACCAGATGAGAACGTCATTCATGCCGCTTATAGCAATTTATACTGGATGCGTGATAGGAGGTAGTCGCATCGCAGCAGCAGCTCAGTCGCACGTTTCGCGATGACCGCGCGTTCTTTTCTTTTTTTAAGAACTTCATGCCGCCTTGACCGGTCTTCATGAAAAATCCTTAGCAAATGAATGTGTACGTCTGATAAGTCGCATGGCATCCAGTATAAACTGCCCTTACGACGCGTTCATCGGTCTTCATATAAAAATGTCCGCGAAGAAATGCGTCTGACGCACCTACTATGTAGATTACACCTATCTCATTCAGCTAATGTGCCGTATCATCAATCAAGTACAGTCTGATCTACGACGTCGGGGAAGAGGAAATGGCTGCTTCTAAAATTTTCATGCAACGCTGAATCCCAGGAGGTCGAGCAAAGGGAGGTTAGCCCTTCAGAAGCCTGGACCTGAAACATCACAGATCCACGTAATGGGTAATACATACAGTGGGCGTCAGTGGCGGTGACCCCTCTGCGACCTTGAAAAGAACGCGGCGCGACCGCGCCGCTCGAGCGAGAATCCTCTCCGGGACATCAAATTATGGGGTTTTCTTGATAGTCANAACCTCCCTTTGCTCGACCTCTTGGGATTCAGCGTTGCATGAAAACTTTAGAAGCAGCCATTTCCTCTTCTCCGACGTCGTAGATCAGACTGTACTTGATTGATGATACGGTACGTTAGCTGAATGAGATAGTTGTAATCTACATACCCTAAATTTACCCTAAAATTTAGGGTTAAACAACGGTCCAGAGAATTTTCATCAAACAACTTTCTTCAAAATCAATCATTTCCAATTGTATCAGAGCGGTTAGCTAGAGGACAGTCTGCTCGTTCGAATGAATAGCAAAATGCCCTAGTTCTTTTAGTTACAGCGAAAATAAAAACCTTAACAATAGTCATCTGCAGCAGTTTGGCGCATTTTCCTTTAATATCTTTCCCCAAGGCCAATTATTTCCAATTTTATTCACATGGTTGGATCCAGCACCACTTCCTCTTTTGTTCCGATGAAAAGATTCCATAAAAGCTCCTTTATTTTTCATGATTTTCCAAAATACTCTCGGAAAAAAATTTCGTGTGCGTTTCTTAACGTGTTTAGACGTGCTTTTCCACCACTAACACGTTAGCTACATCATTCTGCTGAAGATCGATCGATACCGGCTTGTTATTCTTCTTCAAAGGGGGGTTCGTAGATTTTTCACATATCAAAGGGGACTTCGTAACTTTTTTCGCTAGACCTAAGCTCGTGCCGAACTCTGGCGGTGACCCGTCTGCGACCTTGAAAAGAACGCGGCGCGACCGCGCCGCTCGAGCGAGAGTCCTCTCCGTGACATCAAATTATGGGGTTTTCTTGATAGTCAGTTAGTATTCGTATTAGTTATCATCAAATGTGATGAACAACTATCAGGAAATNCCAGAACCGTACCACCAATTGTTCATCATTAGCTCATTCTGAGTTTTCCATGCCCATTCACTTTTACGTACTTCCTATTTGAATTTTCGCAGCAAAACGTTTTAAATTTCCAAGCTATTATTTATTGCCAATAAATGCAGTGTTTTAAAATGGTGTTCATGTTTCATAAGAGTCGTATTTATGTGAGTAAAGCGGAGATAGCGGTGCAACATGTGTGAAACCGTTTTCCACTTGTTACAGCGGCATAAGCGGGTGAAGCTTTTGTAGGAAAATATTTCATTTTGCTTAGCTACACAAATTTTCATGCCACTGCGTCATTTACCAAGGCATTTTCTCTTATCGGCATAGTTTTGAGCAAAAATTTTGTTGGTACTGCCAACACATGTGTGTATTCTTGAATCCGACTTGTCATGTACCAGTCATCGCTCTCGCGGAGTATGTCTGGTGGAACTTGTGCGCTATTTCCAAAACACCCACCTTGGCATTCACATGTCCTGGACCAACGACCATCTCACACACTATCTTCTCCTTCGAAGCAAACACTGCTTTGACCTAGAATTCTGCAAACTATCAAATGTTGGGAACTGCTGGACAAGGATACGAGTAGAGATGCCCACGTCAGCCCCAGTTCGGTTGAAATTCGTCAGTGTGGAGAGGCTGTCAAACTCTGCTTTCAAATCCTCCAGCAACCCAGCGTTGGTTGTCCCATTTGCTTTTTTGTCACATTTGACTTCGACGCTGCTCGAGGAGGTTGCTGTGCTATTCCCCGTACACACTTCCCGCTCCATAACCATGTCTAAATATCATTGCAGTATGATATTAGCGAAAGAGGCGCAAAAGGCAAAAAAAAAATCGGGCAATACGAGAACTGGTGGAATTACGTTAGAAAGTGGCTTTTCAGTTGTTCCTTAAAACTTTTCATGTTTTCTCAACTGTGGCAATTATGGAAAAAGAGTTCTGGTAAGAATGTGAGCTTTTTCCGCAGGNATCAGGAAATCCCAGATTCGCCACCGTGGCACGCTCTGCTCTTCTTGGGCGTCCAGATACGCTCCCCCAACTCAAGAAGTGGGCGGAGCGATTGGGTCCTACCTGCCTATCACCCCCACGAATGTCTGAGGAGACATAAGCCGTTTAGACAAATTCGGACATTGGACATGATATCAAATAAAATGTGTCCTATCCAAATACTTTGTCACACCCCTACGCGCAAAAGGCAAAAAAAAAATCGGGCAATACGAGAACTGGTGGAATTACGTTAGAAAGTGGCTTTTCAGTTGTTCCTTAAAACTTTTCATGTTTTCTCAACTGTGGCAATTATGGAAAAAGAGTTCTGGTAAGAATGTGAGCTTTTTCCGCAGGCTTATAGACTAGATTCAATGAGGTCACTACACTACGTTCGCCCTGGAATAGAAGCTGCATCCCATATACGCGCGCGAGCAGATCCATTCCAACCGCTCAAATCCATAGTTGAAAGGCTATGTCCAATGTCCGAATTTGTCTAAACGGCTTATGTCGTCTGAGGAAGGTGGTCTCTGTACGACTCAACAAAAAAAGGCTCCAATGCGTACTCGTTTATCCAGTAACACACTAAGTTATTAGTTCACGAAATCTGTCAGATTGCACCGGAATTAAGCCTGTACGTTGACCAGTTCGAGCGGTAGCGGTGTCTTCGGATGTCGACTTTCAAAGTGCTGCTTGTACGTCTTCGGATCAGGCATTTGTGCCATGCATACGGTGCATTTGTGGTGCAAAGCCTTCTGTGCGGCACCANGTTCGCCCTGGAATAGAAGCTGCATCCCATATACGCGCGCGAGCAGATCCATTCCAACCGCTCAAATCCATAGTTGAAAGGCTATGTCCAATGTCCGAATTTGTCTAAACGGCTTATGTCGTCTGAGGAAGGTGGTCTCTGTACGACTCAACAAAAAAAGGCTCCAATGCGTACTCGTTTATCCAGTAACACACTAAGTTATTAGTTCACGAAATCTGTCAGATTGCACCGGAATTAAGCCTGTACGTTGACCAGTTCGAGCGGTAGCGGTGTCTTCGGATGTCGACTTTCAAAGTGCTGCTTGTACGTCTTCGGATCAGGCATTTGTGCCATGCATACGGTGCATTTGTGGTGCAAAGCCTTCTGTGCGGCACCACGTTGGTCGCAACCTTGCGACTTTTTTAGCGCTTCAGCCTAAATGGGGAAGCTTGCTCGCTGCCGAAGTGACACAGTGGCGGAACCCACCTTCTTCTGTGCCTTTTGCTGTGATTGAATTTTTTGATGACCGCGTGCCATTGCCAGCCAACTGCAGAATGACCAATAGGTTGGCCTGTAGGGGTGTNATGCACCAGAATTAGGCCTGTACGTTGACCAGTTCGAGCGGTAGCGGTGTCTTTGGATGTCGACTTTCGAAGTGCTGCTTGTACGTCTTCGGATCAGGCATTTGTGCCATGCATACGGTGCATTTGTGGTGCAAAGCCTTCTGTGCGGCACCACGTTGGTCGCAACCCTGCGACTTTTTTAGCGCTTCAGCCTAAATGGGGAAGCCTGCTTGCTGCCGGAGTGATACAGTGGCGGAACTCACCTTCTTCTGTGCCTTTTGCTGTGATTGGATTTTTTGATGACCGCGTGCCATTGCCAGCCAACTGCAGAATGACCAGTGGTTGGCCTTTCACACCCAGGCATATCAGTGAAGCTAACTTCGCTCATCGACAACAAAAATGTGATTACTAAACTGTTGACATGATGCTTAAAACCACTTCCACATCTGAGGTTTGAATAGTGAGGGAGGGGGAGGTGCAATGCATTTACCGAATTTTTTCAGGAGTCCTGTGCCATTCATACCAATGCACTGACAATAGCATTACTGGTCGGCACAATGAGCTAGGAGTATCCCCAGACTTCGCCACCAATCGTCGCGATCGCCACATGTATAAAGTGAATGAGGACGAAAGAGGGATGATAACCAAGGTGGTGTGACAATCTATAGCCATCTTTACCATTTTCACTACCACCCACATCGCCAGCTCATTTTGGGCACATTCTCGACAGTACGGGCAATGAGCTGTGTTTGGCATGCATGGCGATGTAACGTGGCAATCGATACGTATCTTCTCCACGGTCCTTGTATCTTATATCTCCGGTTCATTTTGATTCATTTTGTATTGGCGAGGTCTGCGGATACTCTAATTGCCGCTGGTGATAAGAAATGAGGCGAGTTCTTATATATACGTTCATTCAATGCTTCAACAAAAAAAAAAAGAAAAAATGAATAGGGTAACTACAACGACAATGTTTTTTTCTCCCAAAGTGGACACTCTTTTAGCGTTTTTGATCATCCAATCACTCCGAATAGGAGAATGTTTTTACTGGTTCCAGAATGGAAAATATTTTCAATCGCAATCCATCCTATTCATGTATGTATCCTGGGGTGTCCACCGTGGTAAATGATTGTTCTCGAGTAGATTTATAACAAACGATATACACGATATACACAAAAGCTAGATTATCTTCTGTTTCCCGGATAACTACAGATAGAAGGCTACAGTGAGCTCTCAACAACAAAAAAACTAACCAAACTATAAGTTCTTCTTCATTATGAAAGTTATTACGGGAAAGGAGCCCTGTAAGAGAAGCTTCATATGCTATTAAGATTCGGAATTGTGGGAGGTACCGAAATGAGACTCAATACAAAGCACCATGTGGACGAGTTTCCTAGAAGTGTTTCTATGAGGGTGAGCAAAACTACGTGTTTCTGTAAGGCCTGATGTCTCCAAAATTATAGCAGTGAACGTATCATCCGCCTAGTTCTTCGAAATCAATTCTGACACAATCCAGCACTCCATCTGAGATATTTGCAGGATTTTCAAGCGTGAACTTCAAACGCCAACGTGCACTGCCCATCGACAGCAGGCCTTTCTCTCTCTCCTGCAACATAATTTCATGTCATGTTAATCAACAGTCAACTTGAGACATACACTAAATAAAATAAAAACACATAAAACAGACCCAATCGTGAGGGACTGGAGAAAATACACGACGTGGACGCCTCTTCCTTTCAGAGGATCGGCGTAGGGCTCCGTCCTCCATGTGGGACTTTGCACGGTCTGGTGTGGTATCACCTTTGACGAACACGACATCCTTAGTAGAACCTGGAATCGCATCTTACTTCTTATTAATTGGCAGTTCATGTATGTTTCTGTGAGTCTGTACACGAGAACCAGCCGTCAAAAACGGAAAATATTAGGTTGTAGGGAAAGTTCTCGCGGTTTTTGGAAGTGTGCCTTTTTTAACCCCACGTTGCCTTGCAGCGACCTATCTTCTGTATATATAAGGAGGTCAGGTATATGCAAGTTTATTAGTATCATTCACTGTAAACTCCTGCACAACCCTTGCCAGAAAGATCGATTTTTCGAAACAGTACATTTGCGATCTTTCAGTATATGGCCTCAAATCTGGTATATTACCAACCGTATCCATTCGCCGTATTAACCCTGTATTTGGGGACGGTGCAGTGAATGAACGCACTGCACAAGATTGGTCCAGACGCTTTCATGCTGGCGACTTCAACCTCAATGTTTCGTCTTGGTGGGGACGCGGATCCGGAGTCGACAATGGTCGATTGCGGCAGCTGGTAGATTCAGATCCATGGCAAACTATGTGTGGAAGAGCGCAAGTCTTGGACGTTCACTTTGCCATCATTGCCGATCATCTGCCTAAGTTGGGAAAAGTACCAAAGTTGTCACAGTGTGTGATGATGAGTTCACGGAACGCGGTTGCAGCGCCGAATCGAGGTGGCTACTGACTTGCTCTCGTACAGACGCATAAATATTGTTGTTGTTATTGTATTATTATTGTTGTTCTTCAATGTGCACATCCTTGCGATGTACTACATAAATAAATAAATAAATAACTGGATGAAGTCCATCTTCACAGTGGATAAGAAGTCGTGTCTGTATGTCAACATCAAGCACAGTCC
>JARK01000467.1:0-27867 GCA_000688135.1 Ancylostoma ceylanicum
TGGGGTTTGAAACCGAAGTATTACTGCTGGAGAAACGCGTTTGTGCTGCCATTGGGCTGCTCTGTTATCTGAGTAGACGGTGTATTGCATGTATCTAATAATACTACGGACTTTGAAAGAAATCTCCATAAAATTTATGATCCGTCACTGAGTATAGAAAAGACAAACGGTAGTTGCAAAGACACGAATTTTCTGGATCTCAGCATAGTTGCTGGTAACCGAAAAATCAGATTTTGTCTCTACAATAGAACTGATGATTATAATTCCGGCGTATTAAGTAGCCCAACCGTAATTCAGTAAACTACTTCATATAATAACTAACACATTCGTAGCAGAATGTATCAAGGTGGGCACGACATGCTTCGAGTATGAGTATTTCAAAAATAGAATAGTACAGCTATGTATGTAATATATGCATTAGTAATGCGTGGACCCCGTCAGAAGTACTTTGTGCATTGCACTACGGAATAGACTAAGATGAACTTATTTACACAGGACATCTTCCTATTATTCATGAAGCAAAGATCTGCCTAAGAACTGAGGCTAGTTTTTGCATAATTAAGTCATAGACGCAGGCCATAAATAAGGAAGCGTTTCACATTCTCGCCTACTCCTCGTTTGCCTACATAACGTAACATTTGCTCTCTCATTCATACCATCACTTCTCAATCAGCACGGTAAATAAGATCTCTTGGGGCTCCTTTGGGAACTACTGAGAAGAGGGTCTTCGACCCGGGGCGCCAAGGATAAGGATTACATTTGCGTTTAAAAAATTGTGAGATAAGTGAAAATATTGTCAATTTTTCCGAGATTCTTCGACTCAGCCTCACTTGTTGGGAGATGTTGCACAAACAAACTTGTTTAAAGACATGATATCTAGCGGAGCCTCACCATGTCTCCTTCCTTTTCACAAGGTTACATTTTCCCTATAGTACCACCCGAATGATGGCATTCTAAGTTGAGAGGAGGCGGTTGTGAGGAAACAAGAGAAGATAAATTTTCTTCCCTCGCTATATGTATAGTACTGCTCGAGATGTCGAAAATCGACAGTTGATCAGCGGTGTCACCGTCACTCATCGTTGATATAGGATGATTCCTTCAAAACTGCTCCAATCGAAAAGGATGATACCATTTGGCTCGTCTAACAAGCTCTTTCTTGTGATTCCGCGATGTTGGTGTGAAGATTCTGTTTAGCCTTGACCGATGCCGCATCGTTTGACCCAGCAATGAGCAGAAAAACGTGACGAACTGAATCGCAAGATTATGTTCATACTTTCCTGCGCGAAAAACGCACCGCCATCGGCGCACACTGTACTGATTTGATCGCGCGTAGTTGTTAATAAGAATCCTTTGTTCATTTTCATATCCTGAAAAACCACTTTAATCTGCTCTGGTTACACTACTGACCAGTTCCCTCTGCAGCACCAGATGAAAGAATGAGGATATTGGGTCATATTGTCTTGCAAGAGTGGCAGTGCGAGCCCAAATGTGGGCTCGCAGTGCCACTCAGTTTTTTTTGTGTAACTTCCTACATAGTTTATTATTTAAGTATTTTTCCGTTACATTCGTGTTCTATGTTTCGCCTACTCTTCAGATGTTGTGCTTTCTGGAAACGGTTAGTATTGAGAATGCGCAGGCCTGCAGCGTGTCGCAGTGCCGCAGGCAGTGGTGCACGCAGAGCGTCGACCAAACAGGTGTTCACCATCAATTTCTCCTTTACTTCTTCTTTTCTATTTCTTCCGTTTTGAGATTCTTTTTTCCTGATCCTTGAAAAATAATAGAAGACGGTGAAACTCACCCAATCCGTCAGATTCACCAAGGATGAGCTGTATGTAGAACCGACTGCACCTCATGTCTTCAAGCCAGCACGTCGCTGCTGTGGCATACACACTCTCAAGATGAATCGACTAGTACATCTTTTCAAGTCTGAGAAGGCCTTCTACTAGGGTTTTCTCCGACGACCGATCAAGCTTCACAAGGCCAAGGCTATCGAAATTAATGCAGCGCATGAAAGTCAACGCAACAGGTCGTCGAATCTAGTTCATCTTCACTCTATTATTGGGTGTTGTTGCTTTTTTGTTACCTTGCACTACTTTGCTAACTTAATCTACTTTTTTCTTTGTAGTTGCTACACTGACTTCTTTGTATTCTTTCGAGTACGCGACAGAACGCAGCATAGCATTTGCCTCAGGAAAGGGTACCAAACCCAGTACAGAACGAAAAGAATAACACTACAAGGATAAGGTGGAACGGACATAACATAACACCTGGAACTTATGCTACATATGCTGTAGCATAAGTTCCAGCTGTTTCAAACCTTTCGACTGATTTTGACAGAAACTTCAAAGGCAGCACTCACGGAAGTGTTGAAGACTTCGTTGAATTTCAAGGTCATCAAGAATGATGAGCTCATAGGCAGTGACGAACCAGCGTGAAACACGCTGCGAAACTGGAAATGAATGCACTGTTTCCCATGCGTCAACAGCGCGGACGAGTTTTCCGCTGATGGTACACGCGCGCAACGCCACGATATCCTGTGCATGGTGTGCATTCCACACCCTGCACTGTACACTATTCCATATATTAGGTTGATGCAAAAGAAATGGCGCTCTTTTTCTCAAAACCATATAATTTGATTTGGACGGAGTATGACATCTAGATGTAAATATATTCTTGTAGAGCAAAGCAAGCTCTTTCGTTCTATGCGTATGCGATGTGTCAGCTAGGGCAAGGAAACACGGAATAACAGAAAGCTTCCGAAAATCCTGACCCCTGATTTTTAGATTTTGAGAATGTTTCTGTAATAACACAAGCGACACAGCCCAAAATACCTTTTTTGCGTTGGGTCAGGACGTCAGTACCTACCCCATATGGGAGACCTGGTGCAACGCGGTTGCTTTTGGTGATACAGAGACGAGCACTTTTCGAAGCTTTTTCTCCGGTATCTCTAGGATTCTTGGTGGGTGGTTCTCCCCGAGCTACTTTTTGAAGACATCACCCTTCGCAATACCTGTTGCTGCTAATTACTTCAGAATGTTGCGAGAGGCCTGCTAGAAAAGAGCTAAAGATGCTCAAAAGCACATCTTCTGCACCCCAGCTTTTCACCAAAATTTGCTTCCGAGAGCTGGTTAGAATTTTGATGACCTCCATGGGAAACAATTGAGTGCTCGTTGTATTCTACAGGAAAATTGTCGCGTTCCTGTCAATTTTCCTAGCTTTGAAATCCTTTATCCTACAAGAAAAAAGCTGTCAAACAAGATGACCTGAAGACGAAGTTTCTCTTCTTCTTCGGTTCTCAGTTTTCCGAATTCTCTGTGCAGGAGATCGGGGACCTGCCCATGCAATAAGCAATGGTCCCCACTAATCAAAGGTATTATGTCGTCCGCCGAGGTTGCCGTCTGTTAGGATTGTGAGGAAAAAATATAGTCAACACGAGAAAGCGCCATTTCTTTTGCATCAACCTAATACTACACGCATCTGTGTCCACAGTAGTATCTCCGCAAATAACCCACTTTTTTCTGTGTTCAAGTTACCGCTGTGATTGTCTGGCAGCCAACCACACAGAGAACGACTCACCTCGAAAATGAGGATTTCCGTGGGTGCTGCCTTTGAACCTGTCATGAATCCTTACGTACCAGCGTAGTATAATGTTTCACTTGCTCGGAACGGATATCACGACATAGTTCCATTCTCAAAGACAATGAGGAATTGTGAAAAAGTGGGAAAAACTACGAGTTTCAATTGGGATTGAATCTTCCTCTCTATTCCAGCACCACTCCTATCCTTTTTTTCCGAAGAAACATTTGGCGTGGTGCACTATCACGACAGATAGTAACAAAGGGAAACTGGTTGACATGGAAGCATATCATATTCCGTGGGACTACTATTCAAGTGGAGAGCAGTTACGGTCATCGCTGCGCTGATTCGAACGATATCATCGCGGAACGATTGAATGAAACTTATTTTTACTCACTGCACTAACACTTTTTCATTGTGAAATAATCAGGAATGATATCAGAGAGGATTTCATTTCAGGAGACGTTTTTCACTGATGAAGAAACACCATCGGAACAGAATGCCTTTTGGAGTATCAACTTACCTTTGCTATCGTCAAGGTTTACGAAAGAACTGCAAAATCGACCGCAAGGTTAGTTATCTTAATAAACGTAGCAACAGACTTAATAGAGACCTACGCTCAATATGCTGTATAACATTATTGGAGCATTTGAGTACAAATTTCTACTAGGATGTTCCGAGAGAGGACAAGACATTAAAGACAGCATTTACGCTCAAAAATGCCATCGGTTTTGTCATGAAATTTTACTCTGGTGGGTGTACCTGTCATCCTCAGGCAAGAGAAGATGTTAAAACCCTTTTCTGCTGGTATGCACCATCGTATGCATGACAAACATTTGTTGTTTTGTTTTTAACATATTTGGATAGTTCTAGAGATCTCCATACGGCCGAACATGTTTGGTTGGTACCGCGAGTCACAAGAGCCACAGAGTTCTCGAACTAGTCACGAAAGAAGTAGCGAAGTTGACGAAAACACTCATAGAGGGTTACTGCTAAATTGACCTCACGTAGGTCTGCCGCACCTTTATAATTGAGCCGTAAATGCACATATTCTACTAGATATGAATCCATCCCATCACAAAGCACTTACTTTATAGCAAGATTTCACCTACAAAAGGCTTTCCGTAGCCGTTCGTGAATAAAACCAAATCACAGATTTCGACCCTCGCTGAGGAAAACTCCTTCTCAACAAAATTCATAATTTGAACTGCTAAGCTTCACGTCAACAGCAGTTATGATGGAATGTTCAAAAGGCTATATAATTGTGGCGGGCACTTTGAATATTTATTGGTTTTTTTAAATCATATGTGATACATTATGTCTATAATAACCCGCGAAATCGGTCGTATGGTGCAAAATGGTGGTCGTTTTCAAATTCTTTGCGATTTTGGTCTCGGGATCCTCATTTTTGGCGTGGAACCCACCGGTGGGTCCCTTGTTCACTGGCCGCCACCAAGATTCCCATTGTAGTCAATGTGTCAGGCCGAATTCCAATTTTTTTTTCCATTTCAGAAATTGGCTAATCGACATTGTTTACAAAAGCTTAAGATGAGAATCCACAAAAACGGGAAAACGCATATTCGAGGTTGCAGCCGGTTGCGACAGCGCAACGAATGTTACATCTGAGACGCAACTTTTTTGCAGAACATTGGATGCTAAATATATGTATGATCGCCTACTACATGAGCTAATGACTTGAAAAAACGATTTTTCCGGTCGTATCGCCGTTTCTGCTCGTTTTTTTTTCTCCTTTAGTTCAAGGCATCTATTTCTCAGTGTAGTGGGCAAAGGGTTTCAACAGAGAGATCTGGTTGTTGTCTTTTCTCTGTAAAACAAGTGCAGTGGCGCTCTATCGTGACTTTTCTCATTCTGGTATTGTTTCTACTACCGCTGCCTTCTTGAAGACCAGGATCGTCAGTTGCCGTTACTCGGAAAACTTCTCTCTGTGACGTGAAGAACGCCTTTTGCAGGCAAAATGGAAGTTAGGTAAAGAAATAACTTTCTGTCTTCAAGAAAGTGGATTTAAGTTTGGGCTAATTAGACGGGGCACTGCGATGAACACCTAAAAGGGTTATGTTTGTAATTTATTTGATTATATTTTGGCTCAGTTGATCGCCTGAATATTTGGTGTACAGTAGCGGTCAAAATGATATGATCACAGGCAATGTTGAAGATAGAATCTCAAACTATAACTTAATTAGATTGAGCTATTCAGATGAAATTTGAGGATTTGGTGAGGGTTCAGGTGTTCTTTCTTCCCGCTGCTTGACAGTGGCGTAAACCGCTCCCAAGCAGATCTACTGTGTTGCAAGTGCAAATTCACTGTTTTATTAACATCATGGTTTTTCGACTGTATCGCGACAAGTCAGCTCCGGAAGAAATTATTCTAAATCGTATCGTAAGCGAGCGATTTGCTACATGATTTGCGTTCCATGGTTCTCCTCTTCACACAAAAAAGTGGGCTTGTCAAAAAGTCGTGTAACAGCATGAAAAATGAATTTTTTATAATTCCAAAGAAAGAACATAGGTCCCGACGTGGAATATTTCTATGATGTCCACTACTAGCAACTATTCTGGTTTTCAAGTCAGAGCTGTATTGCTGTTCATATGCTTGAGATATAACTAAACCGATTTTTTGGTGATTTTGATTATTTAATTTCGTCCTCCCGTTTGCGCAGCAATAGCATTGTGGTGGAAATAATAGGCAAATAAGTGCCCAATCTGTATCAACTCATCCTTTCTCCCAGTAGTTAAAAATTGAAATGCTGGACAATCCGAGGAAGTTGATGTATGATCTCAAAAATCCACTTTAATCGAGTCTCTGCCAATGCTAAGCTGCCATTGGGAAGCACCCATGGAGTATTAATACATATTCAAATTTGGGTCAGATAACTCAATCCAGAAGCGAGTTATAGCAAAAGATTCCCTAGTCAAAATGGCTCTGATCATATCATTATGACCGCTACTGTATGTAGTTGATGACTGAAAAGTGCGTGAAATTTGGCGGCTCAGTCTGCCACTCTCGGATCCACCACTGAGTCCGCTGTATTGTTTCTGGTGAGATTGACAGACCTAAGAATTATGCCTGCAAGAGCACGTTCATCAGTTTGATGAATCGAGTTTTGATTACTGAAAAAATCTAAAAGATACCCAAACATTTAGGTTCTACAATAAACAAGTATTCATCTCCATTCTCTTGCCTATTTAAACAAACAAACCATAGAAACGGTAACGCACTTCTATCAAAAACAGCATGCGAATAGCAAACTAATGTCAGCGTTTTGAGCACATTCGTTGCAGATAGAAGTAGAGGCATACAAGGCGCAGCACCGAAAGGAGATTGGAGACTAGCTATCACACTCTAGACGGACACAATATTGTGGCGCCGTGTCTTTTCTCGTCTAGAGTTGGAGAATAAAACAAAAATCTCTATGAGAAGCCCGATGAGAACACATCAAAATGTTCCATATTGTCGTGGGACATTTTGATGTGTTATCATATCAAAGCATGAAATGTAGGTATTCTCATACTTACATTTCACGCTTTGGATGCAGACGTGTTGCGACCTCATGTTTTATGTTATGGAAGAAAGTTATGGAAAGACAAAAATAGCTTAAAAAACAAAAGTTGAATTGAAAGTTGGATTGGGTTTTCACACCGCCGTCGCCAACTACTCTATCATTTGTTTTGGATTTACGGTACTGAATGCCTTAACAAATCCCCTGTAGTCATCAATACTATCGCCTAGAAATTATGATTCTATATTCAGGTTACATCCTTAATGATTTTGCTGACCGTACGAATATCAAATAATTTTTCTTTCGACTATGTTGGTCCATAAAAATTTATAATAATACAGGAAGAAACGTCATGAGTGCACAGTAAGCTCTATCTAGAAGGAAAATTGAGAATTGAGAATCTTGGTAGATCATTTTGATGGAGTCTGGCGTAGAAATAAGAAAGCGCCTACCGAATAATGTTTATAGGGACCCTGTAGTTTCTCCACTTTTTTCAATTCTCATCCCGAAAAAGAAAACCCAAACACTGATAACTGTGCAGCAAGAACGCAGCCCAAACAACGTAATACGTCGAGTAGGGAGCCTAGCAGCGTCACTCCCAATGGCTGTCATCCTGCCCTCAATTGCTGCTCAGTCCTTCCTTCTTACAGCAGTTATGTGGATCTCTTATTATACTGGAGATCGCGGGGGTCACTGGATCAGGATAACAGAGATGATCACCCTACAATATTCCTGTATCTACGGGGGTGGTCATTGTGATCGCAGGGCTTCCGGCTCCAACCTTTAACAACAATGAAACCGATCTCATTTTCCCGATTATTACTCGATATCTAATAAACGCTTCTTACAACCCCAACTGTGCCATTCTGAAGAGTGTCATTTTAAACAGAAAATGTAACCATTACATCATCCTTGTGAATCCAATATTCTCTTTTTTTTAAATAAATTTTTGCCTTAAATGGTCTTCGTCTTGAAGGAGACGCTTCTGTTCTTGAACACTAATTTTTCAGAAGCAGTTGTGGAGAAGCGTTGTCGATGGAAACTATGTGGAACTGGCAGGCTCCGATTCATCTAACTCATTCATTCGTTCAGCAAACATATATAGTAACCATTCACGTCTCAGATATCCGCGATGAAAATCAAAAATGTTTTTCTTCCGCAGTCTTTGAATTCGAAGCGATACGCCATTAATATCTGCGGAAATAAAAAGTTTCCAATTTGTGCAACCCACAGGAGGTGGTGCTCAACCGACATGAGAGCAGCAGATTTTCCCCTGCCCTCTTCCACACTGGAAGCTGAAAAAAGCAGTTGGTGAATGTTGTTGAGGTTATGTCATCAAGGACTTTAGGGGTTAAAATAATGCCACATGCTTGCGAAGTGAGAAAAAAATAGAGGGCAGTAGGAAATGAATTGCCAGCTCTAGGATGCAGAAGGTCCAGTCCGTTTGTGGCGTACAAAACTTGAACGTTGAAAACGTTGAAAACAATTAAAGGCAGCACACACGGAAAATCTCGCTGTGAACTTTCCGAATATTTTGAAAAACTCAGACTGAGGAATATATTCGCGGTATAAGCACTGTTGGAAATGTCCTTTTACTCACTTTCAATAAATCGCCTGCATCAGATAGACTTGTTTCTCAGCTGATTGTACGTGTTCTCTCGTCTGCATTCGCTTGCATGAGGGCACCGTAATCTTCTTGGGGCGCGGCAAAGACCGATTTCCAGCTGATCATCGCCCTTCTCTAGTGAATTTTCTCGCTATGCCTCGGAAACTAATCAAACTTCCCTCATTCCTCGTTTTTTTTTGTCTTCATGATAAATGCGATCCTTCTGCATCAGCAATTCACGGTTACTTGACTAGTATTAGTGATAGTTTTCAACGAAATTCAAGTTTTCTCTCATTCCTCTCCGGTTAGGGAATTTCATGATGTTTTATTTCTTGCGAGACCCCTTTGTTAATTGGTATGAATTTCCCAATGGTTATTTCTTTTGCAACGATGCGGAGAGACCGCAAATCACGAAAAATAACTTATTTCATCAAAATCCGCCTGGTGAAAAAGACAGCCCTATCGATCTTTTGCTATCGGTCCTCATCGCACGGTTCGCGCAACTCGACCACACCAGCTGGACGAAACCTGATTATGAACTTGTAAAAGCAGTATTTTTGATCCTAATGGAAAGTTTTGTGTTCAGGAAAGTATTGAGCATTCTTAGTACCTCCGATATATGCTGAGATCTTTAGGTCGAAAATTTCCGTGGGTGCTGGCCTTTAACATAAAGTACAGTGGCGGCCACATATTTAGCACGCTGCCAATTTTGGGCGATCAACTGATGAATTTCAAAAATCTGTATTTCAGTACTGAAAAGAGCTATCAGGGCAATACTCGAGAATATGATGAAGCATCGTATTCTCCTTCCTACCTCAACTTTGTTGCTCCAGGAAATGCTTCTGGATGGGATTGCACGCATTGAGAGCTAAAAATGCAGTGCTTTTGGAAATGTTTCAGTTTCTCTCCTAGATCATTGGATCTGGGTGAAATGTGGTTTTATACTCGATATAATTGTGTGTTTTGCTATAGTAGTTTCAATGAGCAGTTTCTCACTTAAGGGGAGAACGGACATTGTCAACAGGAGTGAAGAAATGGTGAAAAAAGGATTCACGGTGATTCCAAGGATTAACCATGCTTTTCCAGCCGCGGATTTTTCTCCCATTTGTGTTTTGAACAGACAATCAGATACTAAAAGGAAGATTCCGGGGCTTGCTTTATTAGCAAGATTCATAAAAAAGAAATTTTTGACGAAATTGACAAGTTTGTTTCTGTCTCTGGCTCCAGCCGGTGCGTAGAGTCCGGTAAAAGCGTTTATAGGGAAATATTGAAGGGAAACATGCTCAATCTGAATCATCACTTCATTTCCTTCCATAGCGAGATACACGAATTTTTCGCAGAATCCAGGAAAAGCGACGAAATTGAACTTTTATTTTTTTTAATCCAGTTTGAACGGATTCTGTGCCCGTGGTAAGCAACAGAAAGGAAGCTCTCATAGAGTCTCAACACATACTCGAACTTGGTTTTGATTCCTCATCATGAGGCTGAGAAATGCAAAAAAAATTCCGTCCGGCAAAATCGTGGGTGTGCTAAATATGTGGCCGCCACTGTATATACATCTCTAACCACAAATAATTTGTAAAAATTGTGGATTAGACCAGAATCTCGTTGTAGAATCTGAGCGTGTAGTGATATTTTTATTTGCTCTCAGGTTGTTATATGAGTACGTTTACTGGCTTGACGTTTCATCAACACGTCCTTTTCAGGGGCCTGGAAGCTTTATAAGGTTTTGTCAATTTCTGAATTTTCCATTTAAACGCCTCCTCCCCAGGGTGCCTGAAGGGGCTTTCACTTCTTCACTTCTGTTCACATAGATGTGAAAATGCCTTCAGTTTCTGTAGAAAACGCAGAATCTGAGGATACATCAACACTGATGTAGCATAATATATATTAGCACTGATGTTTGTAGTGATGCCACAAGAACTTGATCGCGCAATTACCGAACACCTTCTAAGTGATTCAACTCTATACAAACGCACATCCGAGAAGGGGTTCCTTTCACAGTGCAAACGAATGAATCACATTTGGTTGACGGTGTGCAAAGCAGCAGATCTCAATGATAAGTTCATTTGCAGGCTTAACTTAGATACCCCGAGCTGTCCCGTTTTTTACAGCTTGATCAAGACCCATAAGCTTCCGTCGGAGAGCATGCAATCCATGACATCTCACAAATTCGACCAATCTAAAGTTGCGTCGGAGGGCCAACCGATAGAATATCCTGGTTTCTGAACAAAATCGTGAGCCCATTGCTAGCCAAAGTACCGTCTCATTTGTCAAACACAGCCCACTTTCTTGAACGCTTGTGCAGTACTTGTTACATCTCTATATACAAACGTCACCACCAGTGATGCTCTTCAAGCATTATCTGAAATGCTTGATGCTCACGGCCAAAGTATAGAGATGTATGGACTCAGTAGAAGGCATCTTGTGACTTTAATCAAGGAATGTCTCGGCTGCAACATATTCAAATGGTTGCGAAAATACTACTCTCAATAGCGTGGTCTGGCAATGGGACAGAGGCTTGCACCAGTGCTAGCTATTTGCTTCATGAGCAGAATAGAGAAGCCTGTAATCTCACGATGTCCACTAATGTACTGCCGATACACCGATGACTGTTGCATTGTGACTTCGAGGCAATCCGAAATGGATGAATGCTTCCGAATTCTTAATCAACAGTCGCAGTACATAAAACTAACAAGAGAAATCCCTCGGGATGGTTGGCTCGCCTACTTAAACACCAAGCTCATGCTCTCCAATGGTGTAGTCCGCGTGGAGTGGTATAGAAAGGAAAACTCGAAGAATATAATCGTACATGCAGCATCTGCGCATCCAACAGCTGTGAAACGCGCTGTTATTCGTAACATGCTCAAAACGGCTACCGAAGTATGCAGCGGCGAGATAGAACGATAGGAATCTCTCGAACAAACCTTCGATATATTGCATAGTAATGGATATCAGACAAAACCAAGAAAGACGAGGAAGCTGCGCAAAGCCATTTCCACTGAACAGCGTAGCGATAAACTCCTGCTATGCCTACCCTTTGTTTCCGATAGGATAAGCGCCGCTATCAGGAAATGTCTAATTCGAGCTCATTTGCACGATGATGTTATCTTGATCAACATCCCCAACGACAATATCAAACTTCAGCTGATCCGTAACCGACTTTATGAGAGAACCTGTGTAGTGGAGAACTGTACCATCTGTCCTCACGGAAAAATAGGGGATTGTGTAAAAACAGGAGTAATCTACGAAATAGAATGCTCGGTTTGTCATGCGCGATATATCGGAGAGACCGGCCGACCGCTCTATGTACGAGTAAATGAACATCTTGCAATTAAAAAACGGGAGAGCTTAATAACACCGTTGGGGAAACATAGAAGGGAAGTTCACGGTGGAAATGATTTCAACGTGAAGTGTAAGATCTTGGCATACGAAGCAAAGACATCTGCCAGGAAGAAACTCGAAGCGTTTTATATCTCTGCACGAAATCCTGATATGAATGGCAGAAATGAGCATCTAGCAATTACCAATGATCTCATTCCCTTTCTGTCCTTATGCGAGCTGTAAGATCAGCAGAGATTACTCATGCTTGGCTACCAACACCAGTAAAGCTGGGTAAACCGCACCCGCTGCCTGTTAGCGGTCTGTTTTTTTTTTGAGTAGCGGAATACCATCACCGCTAAAATCGCGGAGCAGGTGGGTGAGTGTCACCTTGCCCTGGGATCTCACAATGGTGTATCCAATACGAATTGAACGCACTGGGAGAGGAGGTGTTTGGTGGATTAAATCGTAAGTTAAGAAAACCTTGAACCACTTTCAGGCCTCTGAAAACGACGTAAAGTCGATACATCGGCCTATTAAACGTGTTCAATTAACAACCTGTGTGGCACAATTCTGAAGAATATCAGAATTAACACTGAGTTTCCATAAATTGCTAAACTTTCCAGGTAATGCCTTCGAGGCTATCTAAGGCTAAATAAAAAATACCCAATTCAAGAAATTTTTGGCTCTGAAATCTCTCACAAACTATAAACAATTCTTGAAAATTACAAGCGTTTGGAAGGCTCTTCTCTATGTTATGGGATTCAAGAAATTTTAGGTTAAAATGTCTCACAGACTTCGAAGAGGTTTTACATAGCAGAATCTGAGATCTTGGCGCGCTGAGATTCAGGAATTTCTGGATTCGAAATGTTTCATAAATTTTGCGGAATCTTTGAAAACCATAAGCGTCTGGAAATACTCAACTCGCCACCCTTCCATCTTCACCTGAAGTGCTTTACCTCTCATCGTTTGGAGAATTATCCGGCAGGTGTTTCCGCAATCGCTTTAGGGCCACCCCACCAAATTACAGCCATACTTTCTATAAAGGGAAGGATACTTGGTGGCTGTGACCTTTCGTGATGGGAAGGATAGTACCATATGCAGTTTCTAATGCTGATCTCAAATCTATAGCTCAAATTCCTTGCGGGGTTCTGTATAGTGAGTTACACCTATTACTTTTCATTCAAATGTATTATGGCGTGCTCTTGAAAGGGCTTGAGGCTATGCTTGGTAGCTGTTGTAGTGTCTTCAAGCAGTTGAGTGGCTTTGGAGGAAGCAAAGGCCTTGCTACTGAGTTGCCGATATAGCGGCCTCACCCCGATCCAAGCTGGTATATGAGGACTGTGAGTGAGCCAATCACTGACCCTGAGTACTGTCCTCGAATACGAGCTTAATTCGGGCGGAGGTGGTCGTATCTGCAGCACACTAGCAAGGCCCTTGTTCCCTCTAGGAGCGCTTCATATTTTGAGGACATCAAAGCAGCTACCAACCCTAGCCTGGATTCTATACAAGAGCACGCTATACGTCATCTGAGTGAAAACAAATGGGTATAACTCACTATACAAAACACCACGGGAAAATTGGGCTTCGGATTCGAGACCAGTGTTAAAAACTGCATATGATCGTACACATCGCATCACGAATGGCCACGGCCACCATGTATCCTTTCCCTTTAAAAACACCGAGGGGCTAGCGAATTATTATATAGAGGATGTTTAAGTACTGAGGTATGCATTTTTAATCATTTGTATGGAAAGCATGCCTAAACTGGCAAAGCGATACCAACATTGTTGTATAGACGATGGATTCTCAATTGTCAGCGAAGAATTGCACCAACGACGCGATGATTACGAGATGATCATCTATCAGCAGGAGTTTCCTGGCCACTGCTCCACCCAATTCTGCCCGATAGGGGCAGGTCTAGGCTGCTTTTCTACCGCACCGCGTTCCTAAGTTTGAATAGAAAAGGTAGGCTACTCAATGCGCACGATCGTGATAGTGGACACTTCCGCTCTTCATTCTCATATCCCTTCTATACCGTTGAGGATTTCTGCATCCAGCAGGATTATGGGAGCGGTCGAATTTTTGTTAATCTCGTAATTCTTTCCGAGCATCTTACTAAACAGGCAACATATGTGTAGATGTAAATTTGAAAGAGCACTTCCGGTGTCACGAGGTGAAACATCACACAGCTGTACTATGCAGTTTTATTAACATCAAGAGATCAAAAGAGATCGACTAACAACAGAACATATGAACTCAACCCAGTCGAATGGCATGGTTGTGGAGTAAGATCGTACTTCACTCACAGCCATAAAACAAACATAATCTAGAAACACCTTGGGAACACTTGGTCATGTTGCTGCAATGAAGGAGAACGAGAAAAGTAAGGAAATGTGGATGTGTGAACTGTTGGCTGTAAAAATCAGCAACAGTGTGAGAGCAAAGAGCAGCAAAACCGTTAACTAAGGAAAGGGAATGGAGAGCATCTATTCACCGCAATTTTTAAAATTCTGCACCGACTAAAACTATCAGTATGTTACAATAAAGTGAGCGTGGTGAGCAAAAAATGAAAGGGAGTCGCAGAGCAGAACGCGATCCGTAAGATCAACACCGCTAATCTCGTGTATACTTGAATACTCTCGAATTTGCACTTACACTTTTGAATATGTCACTAGTAAATGTCAGATTAGTGTTCATGCATGTTATGCAGTCATCCCCAATCGTCATCAATTCGTTATTGAATATTTGTTCAACTTAATTATGAAGTGACACTTCAAATGAGCATTTCTGGAGAAGGGGGCAGTAAATGTACTGGGAGACTAAGAAACTTCTCATCACGTCTTCTGCCCATCAAATTTATGAGATAATGGCGAAGAGTACGACGGAAATTCGACCCAAAGGCATAGTATATCAAAAAATTGCAAGAAGAATTCACGACCACCATCAGGTTTGAAAGGTCGATCAAGTATGCGTTCACGATCATGAATACTAACTCCAGAAAATTCACCGTTAGAGGCTGAAACGATATGAATCTACAAAATGGAGAAAAATGCAAGATTTATAAACACTTACCAGCACATTGCACGAGATGAATAAACAGACAACTAGCACAAGTGTTAAAATATCGGATTCATTCTGCTCTTCTCTTTTGTTCCTTTTCATTGAAACAACGATTGCAGAGTTGATGACCACCAAGAGGGACACAGGACCCGCGGCCATAACAATCGTGTACAAATAGGCGTAATAAATGGTTAAATAATCCTAAAAAGACGTTCCCCCGTTCGTGAATCTGTGTGGTCCGTTATACAGCCTCCACCTTCAACATTTCTGAAGAAAACAAGTTGCTAAAAAAACCAATGCCCCATGTTATATTACACCTGATTTTTCCCAAGAGAGTATTCAAAGCTGTCAAAGTTCCATTTATTCCTTGTCCCACTGTGTCGTTTCATTGAAACAAAGGTAGCAGATTTGACGACACATTTTTTCTTTATGAAATCTTTTGCTAGGAAATAGACACAGCAATCTTAGAATTGGAGACTGCGAATAAGTCCTCAACGCGCTATGAAGAATACATGTGTGACGCGTCAAGTGCGTCCGGATGTAAACGATGGTATCGAGATTTCACAATAGCTTCACAGTTGAAGGCATGGCTGTGCGTAAGAGATAACAGGTGAAATGAGCTTTTGAAATCCTTGAATGCAACAATCACGTTTGAAGAACGATAGTTCTAGCGATTATCCACCAAGAGAAAAACAGAGAAGAGTCCAAACTATTAGGTTGGGGTAAGGTCGAAGTCGGAATTAGATGGTTCATTTCGAATTGTCGTAATTTCACTAAAACCGGACTTCTATTGCCAATTCAGTTTCTCTTTAAATCAGCACATCATACCACCTCTGCTTAATTTTGGTTCCATCAGGTCTGAAGACAAGCCTTTCAAAAATAGCAGAATCGCCGAGAGTGTTCCGAGCTAACCTATTTCCACAGCCTTCTCCTCCTCTAAAGTTTAGATCAATCGCCCAAAATTTCTTGTATTTCAAATCTCTATCAACTTCCGACTTTCGTCTTCCGCTCTTACACAGAAGTTCCGCTCATCCCTGGTCTCGACATTTGCTGGCGTCTACTTCCAGGAAGTACTGGGCGCGAGGTGTGCTCTCGTGCTATTGTGCTACACTCGAGGATAGATTGAGGAGAATTCTCTCGCCCACTATTTCCGCCATGCTTATTCCTCCCACTGCGCCAAAAAGCGGTATAGTGAACCTTGAATTGAAGGTGGCAGTAGTCAATATCTTCGACTCCGACCTGGCATGCGGGTGGTGAAATACATGCACAGCACATCACAAATATGAAGCAAACACAAACAATGTCTTACTTGCAGAGAATTTCAAGCTGTCGTCGCGAATGCGCCTGGCTGCTCGCTCCGTTCGCCGCGCCAGCTAATGCTATTGCGGCGCGTGGCATAGCGCAGTGGTGTATGGAATGAGTACTATACCTTGGACCGAATATTTTATTCAAATGAGAAATTCGAATATTTCGAAATTCAACTATTCGAAAAAAGGCTATTTGTGAATTTATTCGAAATTCGACAATTCAAAAAAAGCCTATTTTCGACTTTATTCAAAATTCGAATATTCGAAATGAGTATACTTTCGAATTTATTCGAAAGTCGACTCGACTTTGTCTCGAATAATCGATTAATTTCGAATGTTCGAAAGACTTTTGTGTCTGCACAGTCCTGCTTTCCAAGCTGCCAGGCCTTTCTCTGTAATGTTGGATAGTCCGCAGAGGGCGAATGATCAGCAGTGTATTTGATTTTTTAGGCTCTTCATAATGTGACTCATTTGTTAATGACGTAATTCCACTTTGATAGTGCTCCTCAAGGTCAACCAGAAGAAAGAAACAAATTGATTGCCCAAAAAAATGCTACGGGATTGCCATACCATAAGCTCTGCTCTGCGTGAGGCTACCATCATCGCACTCCTTCAACACAGCAAGACGTGTCGAAACGATCCTACATGCAACAACAACGAGATGTTGCTGTTGTGATTTATGCAACAACATCGATGCTGCGGCATTCACAAATACAGAGACACAGGTGCTGGTGCACCACATGGCGCAACATCACATCTCCCGCTGCAACACCTTTTACGTGCCCGTGTATAGTGGTCGACCACTGATTACACGCCCTATGCAACCATGAAGAAACAATGCCTGCTTTTCACTTAACGCGCTGATTCCAGTGATCTACGTGACATGCTCCAAGGTGGCCAATAACCCTTTTAAGGGGGCCCAACCGATTGTGGGTTCTACCAGTACGCTGTGTTTGGCGTACGTAGTGAACTAGTGTGTTCATGCTAAAAACAACACGGTAACGATGGCTCATTTCTTACAAGACACCAATCATTTCTCACAGCCGGCTGAGAAATTCGAAATCCTCGGCGAACACCCTCCAGAATACAAGGCGTGCTGTGGTTCAAAGACATCTCACGTGTGTCGTTATCCGTGTGCTCGTTCCTGCACAAGTCTCGAAAACGCTTAATGAGGCGAAACGCTGCCCTTAAAGGCATCACCAACGAAAATTTCCATGTTTGAGATTTCGCTGAATTTTGAGGTTGTCAGGAACGACGAACTTATAGGCAATGAGAAAACAGTGTGAAACACGCTGCGAAACTGGAAATGAATGCACTGTTTTCCATGCGTCCAAAGCGCGGACGAGTTTTCCGCTGAAGGTATGCTCGCTTAACGCCACGAAATCCTATGGATGGTATGCAAACACTACATATACTGCTCTAAGCCAAGCACCGCAATGGCTCTAGCCAGCGCGTCGAGCCGGGGAAAACTCGTACAGGCATGAACACGGCCTGGCGTGTTCACGACGACAGTTCGATTTTCTCTGCAGATAAGCCATTATTGTTTGTGTTCGTTCCACATTTGTGACGTGCTGAGTCCGTACTTCAGCACATCAGCTCCGAGTCGAGGATTTCCGCGTTTGCTGCCTTCAAGGTCACTGCAATCGTACATGCAACTTTTCAAGCAAGATAGGGACCGTTTTGATCAGACCCTGCCTCTAAAGATTTGGTGCCATATTGCAGCTAGAATTCCTGAAGCACTGATTTAGCTGGTATATTTCTTCGTATCTTTGAGTTCTGAGAATGTCATGTTTGAAGTCAAACATAATTGCAGAGAGTCTATCGTAGTAAAAGAAATCTTCACCATCATAACTTCGAATTCTACGGTCATCGAAGCTTTCACGGTTTTCGAAATAGTCAAACTGTTCGAGTGATAGAATGAAAGCGAAACCAAATTTCAAATTTATCCAATTATTCGAAGTTTGAGAAACCGAATAAGTTCAAACGTTCGAAATAAGTGACGAATCGAATATATTCGGAATTCGACTATTCGAAAAAATTTTCGAATATTCCGACGTATAATGCGTACCATCGACCAAGGTTTCATGGTGGGACGCGCGCGCACACTCCAACGTGTGTGCGCGCTCGTCAGTTCTTTCGACTAACGGGAAGCAGTGCCTTCATTTCCTGCGTTACTCGCGTCCCTCACGCAATTTCATCACTGCCTATGAGTTCACCGTCCCTAAAATCCCGAAATTTGGGAAAATCTCCAATATAGGGATCACCGTGAGTGCTGCATTCAGGGCCTCTTTCAAAGTAGTGAAGTGATCCTTTTGTGAGTTTGAAAGTACGATACAGTTTGACACGAAATTTAGTGAACGACTACACTTTGATTCACCCCCGAAAAAACAGTGGACAGATCTGGATGAGGAGGAAGAATTAATTTCCGGGCAAAAACAAAACGTGTGGTCGCGCAAAATGGAGTGGGGGGAGCACCTGCTAGAGAACACAGAGCTACTTTTGACTGGTCGTACACGTTCTAACTTGCTAAGCACAGGGATTTATGATAGAGTAGGCCTACGCAGTAAGTGCAGAGTAGTTTTGACAAGTCGAACGAGTTTTATCTTGTAAGTCGCATTGATTCCTAGCTAGAAAGAATGGAAGCAACGTTAAAGTGGCTCGTGTAATTTTTTTCTGAAATTCTTTTGTTCTCAGCGCCACTGAAGTCGAATTACTCTCTCGATAAGCTAAGACATGAAAAACTGTCTAGGTAGCTTTTACGACCACTTTTTGGGGTGCCCCTCCCTCACAACTCCATTTTACCCGGTGTGGTCGAAACATCATTTCTAGCTCCGAATTATTAAAGACGAGCTTCTCATTTTGGTGGTTGCTTATTTCTATGTATTCCAAGTTGTTAGACATGAAAATGAGTTTTTATCACTTTCGCTTGGCACAAAGTCTTCGTTAATATGATTATGGAGTGGCCCATTCTTGCTGGAAACTATTTGTACGAAGAGAAGCGAAGGCAAAGTTCAAATAATGTGCTAAATTTGAATTCGATTCTATGGCTCTAATCTATTATTTTGAGATGTAGCTGCCTAAAAATGCAATGATCTGAAACAAAGACAGTGTGAGGAGGGCACAAAAATTGATGGAAACATCCTACCGGATTCGATCTGAGAGCAGTAGGGCAAACGTCCTTGGAAACTGCGCCATAAGGCATACTCCAACAATCTACTACATATATTTCGAACATATGTGGAGAATTGTACAGAAAAGCGACGCATACGATGATGAAAAGTATCTGAAATTTAGCATAACTTTAGCCATAAAGAAATCGGAAATAATTTCTTTTGTTACATCTTATAAATTTCCTATCGGTGTGCCAGAATCGATTGATATCGTTTGTCATTTTCATTAAATCCGGTGGAATTCATCGAAGCCGCAATCAAGCTGAGAAACTCTTCTCTTTTCGGGATCTCCTTCTCATATCACCATAAAAGGGTGCACTATTGAAGTTTCAAAAGAAATCAAACAACTTTGGTAGTTAGACGCGAACTCGAACAGTAATCTTATCATTACGAGTTCTCCAATTTCGCACTCATACGCACCTCCAGAAATTATTTCAAAACATTTCGCACTTACAATGATTTAGAAATTTTCAGATCCTCTCGCAGTCGAACTACTCGCAATAAGCAGTTTACACCCACGAGAAAAGCGGAATTTGAAAATACCATATTATTAGATTAATATGACATTCGGGCAGTTGGGGCACAACTCACAAAACTTCAGAACTCAAATCATTGGTCAGTACTCAAAACGGTAGATCTTTGTCAGAAATTCACAGTTTCACATTTTCGGGTTTTTACGGACCAACCTAATGCACTGGCAAAAGAGCTGATAAGCTAGATCCAAACCATCCTATCTGCTCTTTTTTCACTGTACTACCCCCTTCTCATTCAACTGGTAGAATACATTGAGACTTCATAATCAAAGCGATACATTGAAGAGGCAATGATGAGAGGCGCACTGCGGCGCACAAGGTCGATCGTTCGATTTCCGCTTTTGGCCAAGCAAGCCATCCATCCTTCCGGATTAGGTAAGTTGAAACTAGAGAAGTTCGGGAGGATGAGGAGCTGACGTGATACATTGTATGCTACTCCCCTCCCCCGCACCCCGTCAAGTAACCCTTTTGACAACATACGCGTTCAATGCCTCAGATTAATTCAAATGCGTGGCGCATAGCCTGAACGGAATTGTTCAACGCCCACCACTTTACTCGTCATCCTCTGTACTTATAATATAGCTTGGTTCGAGTTAAACAAACAACAAATGAAGCACTCACCAACAATGAGGTCCATACAGAACAGAACATATTGCGAACTCTCTCACTTGCTGCGACTAATATTAAACAGTCGAAAGCAGACGCAACAGTAATGAACACACTCAGTGTTTGTGCGGTTAGACCTGGAACACGAATGAAAGAATTTTCTCTTATAGATTCAACCGATTCAAAGCTCTCATATTCAGTAGCACATCTAGTCGATACAAGAAGGCATACCAACTTCTCATATCTTGAATAAGCTGAAATTCTCAAAAAAAAAATCGTCTTTACTCTCTCTCGCTCTCTCTCTCTCTCTCTCTCTCTCTCTCTCTCTCTCTCTGCACAGTTGGTTCCTTCACCATTTATCTATAGTCAACTCCAAATGTCCGTAGACAAGAGTTGGGGCCGCGGCGCGGGTCTCTCGCTGTCTGCTGCACGGATTCAGCGTGGCATGCAGGGCAGAGACGCGGAGGAAAACCGCGCCGCGGTCCCAACTCTTGTCTGCGGACATTTGGAGTTGACTATATGTATGGCTGGCATGGGCACGTGTGCGCAATTGGAAGAGGCGCATTGCCTGCCACATGCATCGATGCTACAACCGCACCCCAGCCCAGCTACAGGGTGCCGCAAAAGTCTTTGGACAAGCATGCATTTTCGCTCGCTAAAAACACGAAGACGAGTCAAATGGGAGAACAAGTGGCTAGTATCTAGTGGCTAATATCTGTTCGCAGCTTGATTGCAAACATAAATACTATTTTTAAATCTGTGCATTCTTCTCCTTTTAGAGGCAGAGATTAGCGAAAGCGGTGGTGTAAAGTCGACTCAGGCGCGCAGGTATTCTCTTCCATCACTTCACTATCTATTAGCGTAAGAGATCCAAATTCTATGGAACGTAGAGGAAGCCTCCCACTATAACCCAGGCAAAACATTAGAACATTTCGGGAACCAGGCGAGTAACATCAAAATGACTGTTCATCGACCTTCTTGACAAAGTCGGCATAGACGCGAAAATTGCAGTATATTCGTTGTTTTTCCTCGTTTTAGTTCAATTTCATGCCTATTTTTTGTTAGCAACATATTTCTCTGCCCTTTCTAATAAACATCATGTCAGTTTGAGATTTTCGGAATTACAGGATCACTGCCTGATTCGATCATTCTTCTCTACGGCAAAGGTCCTGACAAAGAATAACTTATCGTGGCACTACACTCCTCTCGGAAAATATCAAGTCTTTTTAGAATCCAAGGCCTTCTCGTGGCCGCACAGAAATTTGGATTCTTCCGTGGAGCTTTGGAGAAAGCAAGAGATGAATCCATTGTGTGCGCGCCAGCGTCAACGTCTCACTTTCGGTTTTCCAGGCCTGTGCCACTACCAAAGTAAGAAACCTAGCAATCAAAAACAGAATTCATGTTCGCAAGTGAACCGCAAACATAACTAGTTTACTCAACTCCCTCTTCTTCTTGTTCTGACGAAAGATTATTTTTGTTCAAACAATTGGCCGCACCCTGTAAGCTTTGCTTTCCTCCGGGTTGGTAGAAGTATAGTCTGAAAGCCTGGAGCGCTGATTCGTTGCATAGAATGCCCCCGCAAGTCACTTTTTAGACACGTGCGCACTCAATGTCTCTACGATACTCAGATGAAGTCGAATGCGTGACAAATCCTACAAAAGGGATTGTTTACCGCCAACCACTTACAGTAGGCGTCAATGGCGGTGACCCGTCTGCGGCCTCGAACAGAACGCGGCGCGACCGCGCCGCTCACGCTAGAATTGTCGCCGCAGTTGCTTATCTGGGTTTTCCTGGTAGTTGTTCATCATATTTGATGATAACTAATAAGAAAACTAACTGCCTATCAAGAAAATCCCATAATTTGATGTCCCGGAGAGGATTATCGCTCGAGCGGCGCGGTCGCGCCGCGTTCTGTTCGAGGCCGCAGACGGGTCACCGCCATTGACGCCCACTGTATTTCTTTGTAAAGGAGATTGTAAGGAAGTGGGGGTCATAAGAGCATGGAGTCCATGATAATTTCTTGCATTATTAGACGTAGACGCGCATTCTCTCACCAGCATCGATGTCGAAGCCACAGGTGATCCATGCGGTCATTGAACTTTTGAAATCGCACTGGTCTCACCCTCCAAGTGTGCAGGAAAATGTGCGTTTGTCAATGAATTAATAAGATGTGTACAATTTTCGTTGCTATTGCAAAATTTTGAATACCATTTAAATCAACACCTCATGTAGGAATGAAGAGTGTTGACAAGAGAAGTGCGCAAGGGTGACCCCGGGGATTCAAGTGAAACATCCATTTCTGGAGGCATTATCTAAGTTGATGCTAATGTACGTACATCATTCCTGCCCAATGGTACTGATGCACTCACGGGAGCGCTCCAATGATTTCCGAGTGTGAGCGAAAGAGGGGCATAACCAGGCGACTCTGATTGGCGCATTCGTGCCAGCCGTCACGCCCATCTTCAAACTCGCACGGCGTCAATCGCGTAGTAAATGGTGAATTTGTGCTTGGCGCCGTACGAGTTCAAACAGGTGGGCGTGACGGACGTCCTGAATGTGCCAATCAGAGTCGCCTGGTTTCGCTCAGAATGATACACACCCGTGATTTTCCTATTGCGCCATCATAGGAGTACAGGGTGCGCCGTAAGTTCTTGCACACCATACTTGGTAACACCACAGCGGTTGAATTCAACGTAATGGCATGACCTCTATAGCGAAACTGAGTCAACTCAATAGCAACCCTAACCACCTATCACAACAGGAATATGTTGCCACTTGCTCCCGTAGGAACCCCAACCTGAGAGAAAAGTGAGCAGCCCGCGGTGACATTGTTTCTTCGAACGGAAGGCACTCCTCAGAACAAATCAGATCGTTTCTCACTAAAGCTCCGGAGTAGACGTAGAAGACATCGAGGAATCCACCAGATAAACTGGGATCCCATCTCTCCTTCTTATCAATTACATATTTCAACGAATTTTTAAGTGAAGGGCGTGTATGAACCATTTTCTTCTCAGTTTTTTGTGAATCACAACATCAGAATCACACTGGATTTCACTCGCATGGTATATTTTTAGAGATGACACCTTGTTGCTTCTAACTCATTTTGAACAGTGTGAAGATGACGCTTCTGTAAAGCTTAGAATCTGCTCTGTGCCATGTCCGCCTCCTGGAATGCGGCACTACCGAAATCCCGTGCGGAGAACGAACTCTCCTATAACGCCAATCTGATTCTGGTGGATAGTCGTTTTCGAGTAGGTTTTAGACCAAATCAAGTGCTATATCATGTACAGGTTTGGACTTGTAACGTAACCTGAAGAAGAGCTTCGAGAGGTTTTATACCATAAACACCACCGTGCCGCAGGGTGCTCGCTACTGTCCTAACTTTGAGTTATTACAAAAGCAAGCGGAGACGTATCCCTGATCTGATAGGTGTTTTGAGCTGCTATTGAGTTGGCGCAGTGCTGCCTTAGAGATCATCATGTTGAATTCAGCTGCTGTGGCGCTACTAAACGTGGTGTGCAAGAACTTATGGCGCCTATGTGCTTATACTTATGACGCATCCTCTATATGAAAAGCTGGGATTCATGAAAATTTGATCACGCAAACCAGCTATGCTTACTGTGATTGGCTACCCTATAGACTTTGTAGTGTTTGGAAAGGCAGGACGGCAAAGTTGGTGCGCTAACCTCGTTTCACTTGGTTATGCGTTCGTGAGTGCTAGCCGTAAGCAAGGAATGCCCCGTACCATTTTCGCCGCGCGCGGCAAAACTCGCCGAGCGTTCGGCGGCAACTACGTGCCGCCGCTCCTCACTTGTCGCCCGGCGAGAACTCGCTCGCGGAAAGTGGTCCGCTATAAATTTGGGTAGCATTATTGAGAGAGGTTCCTTCATGTGGCTGGTTTTTCTTTTCCTAAAGCTAGCCGATGTGTGAGGTGCCTTAGTGGCACTGTCTTCTTTCTGGGCTCCCCTTGCCTGAGTGACCGATAGGTGTAGCGAGGTGCCGTGTGGCACAGTAACCTCAAGAGGTTTTGTCTGTAAGGTCCTTAGTGGACCGTACAATCTAATGATGGTCTACTCAGGAACACGGCCTAGGAAACTATCGTACTTTGCGCATGCCTTCGTCTTCTTCGCGTTTCTACCTAGGAAAATCCGAATGATCCAACCGCCTTATTGCAACAAGAGCTCCTCGTCAGTGATATCATTGCTCTCCTTAGCGCATCAGTATCGTTGAACAAAAATGATATACATACATCACCATAAAAAATGCTCCTACAAATTGATGCCTCGTCTCCAACGTTAGCCTCGTACAAATCCCTTGTTAAATATTCATCCAACTCACCTAGTGGGAACATGACAGGAGAGAGCACAGCGAAATAATATGTGATTGCTTCGGATCGCTTTCTCATACTTTCCATGAAGAAAAGAAAAAACGCGGTTAGTATAATAACAATGTCAGAGCAAGCCAAGGCGCACAGATACCTATTATAAGGAGACAGGATTAGCACGACACTCACAGCATAGTAATGGAAAACTATCTTACACGTTCAAACTCGAAACCATTTCCTTTCTCGAGTACGTGAATGCGGAAAGACCATTGCCGACGAGTCCGAGGAAACCGATGCTGGGAAGAAGGAAGCTAATGACAATCTGTAATACAAAAGCTTTGCATTGTTTATAACACGAATGAGCTACACACAGCATCACATCCCTCTCCCCTGGCTCCCGAGAATGGACCGACTAATTTTCCAGGAATAACCGTGGCTAATTGTGATCATATTTTGAAAATATATTTCAGCACTTAATATTGATGCTGATTTCCCGATACTTTTGCTCGTACCCTGGCAGTGCGGGTTCCAAAACGGCGTGGAATCCTACTTTTTCCAACCCTTCCCACCCCCTCCCCTCAACTCGCTGTCTGCGGCAGAACTGGGTTCGCATGCATTATTGACGGCGCGGGTAATCCGCTACCTGGAGGTAGCGCTACGCGTGGTAAACTCCGAGGTAATATTAAGGTTCTGATGCATGAAGGTCTGAGCAACGAGGGTAGCGTTATCCGCAGATGGCAGCAAGAAAAAGTTACGTGTGCAATTACGGACCGTGTGCAATTCGACGGCGCACACCGTTCGATACCTTTCACATTCATTCTTCGGGCACCACGGTGAGCTCATGCAGGGGTTTTTCGTGGTTTCATTTTAGACATCCTTTGCCGTCGATGATATTCGTTGTTGATCTCTAGTCATTATGAAAGTCTCGCATAGCGGATTTTTTCATTGTGATCTTTTTTCTAGTCATCCTTTCCTATCGCTATCTGTCGCTTCTGATCTCTAGTCATCATGAAGAATTTGCATTTGAGCCCTTCAGTTCTGTGATATGATTCTGGCCTCTTCTCCGGGAAACGGTCTTCCACGCGTCAGCATACATAGATTTCGCAAGCAGCGAGCTGCAGCAATTATCTTAGCGGCTCTGGTTGGGTGATGCCTGAAAAACGTAAGACGTGTAGTCTATGAAGATTGTAGTTTTAAAATCTCTGTACAAAGACGCGATAAAGTCGCCACTGCAGTCTTCGAAACTCTCCGAAATTGATTTAGATCAATGCAACTACTAGTGCACCTTCCAAGGTGTTCTGAAAATAAAAGATATAAAACCCCGCTCGCTTTAGAGAGTTATAAGCACGTTTTCATAAAATCATACCACAGAATTCAAAAGCTCGTATGCGAGTTCTTCATGATGACTGAAGATTAGGAGCGAGAGTCATCGATTGCAGATGATGACCAGACTAAGATCACGATGAACGAAACCGCTATGCGAGACCCTCATAATGACTAGAGATCGACAACAATAATCATCGGCGGCAAAGGATGACTAGAGTTTAGATCAGAATGGAAAATCCGCTACACGAGACCGTTACAATGACTCAAGATCGATAATGAAGGCGGTGGATTAAAAGAAATGACGTAAGTAAACCACACAGCAAAAAAAACCCTATGCGAATGCGTGACAACGGCTAGAGATCAATTTTGAGAGTCATCGGTTGAAAAAGATGACTATAATAAGGTAACAGTACAAAAAATTGCGCCAGACTGTTTGAATCAGCCTGGGAGTAAAGCGCAAATCTGCTTTGGAGCACCGAACCAGGGAGGGTAAACACCGCTAGGTAAGGCCCACCTACCGCTTAACGTCAGGTAGGTCTTACCCACTACTTTGCCACGCCGTGCCGGGTAAGTATCTTGATGGGTGCCAAGTTACGAGTGAGGTAGGGGGAAAACCGTCTTCACCCGAGGTAAGCTCAATGAAGCATGCGGGCCCTGGTTTTGTGGTTCTCTACACCTGCGAAAAACCAACTTGCCTTAGTATAAGAAACTTCCTATTCTTCGAAAATTTCAGTGTCCCTGTCTCCCCCAACTATATATAACATGCGGTAGCGTCAGAGATAAAGCCACCACGAATTCAATTCTTCATGATGACTCGAGCTCGAAATTTACAAACACAAAGTACGAACTCCGCCAACTTAGTGCTTAAATTGTTTATCAGAGATGGTCGTGTTGGGTTCCAGTTCCTTCAAAAACCTCTATTCCGCAGTATACAAACCCCCATGGATTTGTAAGCGACCCCTCTGCTTAGCACTCTTGAAATTACGTCAGAGGAGATGCAGGCGTGCCTTCTTTCATAACTTATTAGTGTTCTTTCCAGCCAACTAAACACGACTGCTGAAATTAGTCTCGATGCATGTAACTTTGTTACTCCTTCCGAGAGGCTACTCTCAACATGCACGCGCCAGAAAGCGACAAAGAAGAAGAGAGAAGGATTAAAGGAAAAGCTAATTCTATTATACTCTCCCAACGAATAAATGGCGCCTGCAAAGATATGCATTTTTGATGTCAGACAGAGCTTGGGGACCTTCAGAATGGACCAAATTGATGTATACACTGTTTCAAATTTTGTGACTCCAACATTAATGGTAGTCATCTAATTCGCCATCACATAGCATGAGGGTAGACGCGTGTGGCGCAGTGGCAAGAGGCTCGCTGCGCACGCACACGGTCGATGGTTCGATCGCGCGCCCACGGCCAACCAAGCCGCCCATCCCTCCGGGGTCGGTAAATTGGTACCAGAGGAGTCTGGGAGGATGGAGCACTGACTTGGTTCATCGGATGCCCCCCGCAAGTCA
>JARK01000468.1:0-10057 GCA_000688135.1 Ancylostoma ceylanicum
GTTGAAGCTTTGTTTTTAAAAAATAATTTGTTCAATGCAAAAACGCGCATTTCCAACTTAACACCCTAATAATTATTGAACAAAGCAAGCTGCTACTGTAACTACTATCGACAGTAAAATTAGGCTAATTTAGTACAACACTTCGGCTACTAAGAAAATATATTGCGTGCACAGAATATAGAAGCTATCGTCCGATATCTATATCTGCTAAGTGAAACTGTCGTTAAAGGCAGCACTCACGGAAATTTTTGTGTTGGAGATTTCGCTGAATTTCAAGGTTTTCGGGGAGGATGAACTCATAGGCAGTGATGAAACGGCGTGAAACACGCCGGAAGACGGGAAATGAAAGCGCTGTTTTCCATGCGTCCACGGCCCGGACGAGTTTTCCGCTGAGGGTATGCGTGTGTAACCCCACGATATCCTGTGGATGGTGTGCATTCCATACACTACACCATACACCATTCCATACATTACATTATGCATTGCGCTAGAACACGCGTCGCATACCAAATCAATGGCGTTAACTGGCGCGTCGGACACCAAAATGGCCACGCTCCCATCCGTGTCCACGGCACTATCTCCGCAGGTAAGCGCTTGTTCTTTGTGTTCAACTTACCATTGTGATTTACTAGCAGCCAGCTACATGGTAAGCGACTCAACTCAAAAGTGAAATTTTCCGTGGGTGCTGCCTTTAAGTACAGAAGTATAACACTGACATTTTTTAAATCAACATCGAACAAGGATTTCTAAAATGTTGTGGATTAATTTCATAACGAGTTCAACCCATGCTAAACCGGCGCATGAAACTTCTCACAATACCATGCTTCAGTTGCGATTTTGCCGTACCCAGTGAAAGAAAATAACGAGAAAAACTAAGCCAAATATATTTACTTTCAGCTGCAAAAAATAAGACATGATGTATCAGTAGTCACTTTATTTGGATCACGAGAAGGTCCGCAAAAACTCCATGGAAACTGTGATTAAGCAAATTCAAAACAATAGGGTCACGTGGGGCATTGTATTTACCACGTGTCAATTAGTGAAGTATTACCCACGTCACGTATAATTAGCAACACAATCCAAAACTGCGTGACAGCCAGTACTATTATTTTTGTCAGCAACCTCAAAAACAGTAGGAATATCACAAAAATACTGACCTTCTGTTGTCTTTTAACCCGTAGCAAAGTCCTTGAATTCCCATGGCACGTTCAAATACTCCAGCACGACCTGCCTCCTCCTTGTTGATGAGCAAACGTGGCACTTCCTCGGACACCGAAAAAAGGCAGCACATTAGTGAGTATGATAAATGAGACTGAAGACCTAACTTCACATCAACAAGAATCAATCAGCAGTTTAGAAAAAAAATCGGGCAAGAAAGTGTTAAGATTTTCCCAACAGGGATCGTTACTTAGGGGGGGGGGGGGCAGCGACAACGGATGTTNAAAAGGCAGCACATTAGTGAGTATGATAAATGAGACTGAAGACCTAACTTCACATCAACAAGAATCAATCAGCAGTTTAGAAAAAAAATCGGGCAAGAAAGTGTTAAGATTTTCCCAACAGGGATCGTTACTTAGGGGGGGGGGGACAGCGACAACGGATGTTTTGAACAAATGTTCAGGCTACGCAGCGTCTTATCAGAATACCAAAAGTATAAGTGAGAGCCGGTTACAGTGTAGGAATAGTACTGGTCCAGGAAGACACCCAGATTATATGTAATCTACCCCCTTCCAAGACCTTATCACGCTACCAGATAGATTCAACAGAAACGTAGACCAAAACAACTCCAGAAAAAGCAAAACCACTAGCGCTGACCTGTGCAGCCGCAGTTTTGCGATGTTAGCGTACCACCTTGTCCTTACACTGCTCAAAATACCAAGATTCAACGACATTCAAACTTAGGATCTACAGTTGGTTGAAGTTATAACCATTTCAACCTTGAAAGATGAAGCCTACCGGAAACTTTTGGTGATAGACCAAAGCCGCAATTCAATCTTTTGTCGCAGCAAACACATCTGAACCAGCTTGATCCTGGGTATGAAATCTATTCAATTGCAAGAGTGGGTTCTCCAAAGAATGGGCTGAAGCATGCGGCATTCGGCATTAACAAGAATGGTGAGAGAAGTTTAGGAAAGATTAAATGCAGGCTAAGAGATAATAATAATTTTGATAGGCATTTTAATCATGTTCCTTTTCGTCGTTTTGTTCAGTTTCTACACCAGGAACGGGTAAAAGCCGAGCTGTGAGAAAGATATCTACGATTTCGACTACATGTACATATGCATATTGAGGAACACTTCTCAAGTGTAGGACATATCAGTTTAAATATCAAAGTTCGATAGGTAGCGTGCAACTGACCGCATAAAACGGCCCCAACGGTGTGATTGTGGGAGGTTTCGTCATGGCTTGCCTTCGCCCTCGCTTGTTGTTTCTTTTTGATAAACCTTCTTTTCCCTCCCTCCTTTCTCATATAGCGCCGTACCCCGAAGATACGGTAGGCAAGGACAGCTCCAACAACGGCCGTGACATTGTCCACATATAAGAAACCGATAATAGCCGGATATCAAGAACTTAAAGCCATGCCATTCAGTGCATAGAATGTTCTGTTTCTTTCTTCCACCTTTCGGCGGAAATGGAAGTAAACGGGCATTTCTTCGGTGGAGTTTTGCATGCGAGGTTATTTGGATTGCTGATCACGCATCCTGCACCCACTTCGCACGGGAACGCCATTTTCGTATTATCCGTATAGATGACTGTAGGAGCTGCACGTACATAGACTGCATATACAAGTTCATAACATTTTCTGCAGTGGCTTGAGTACAAGCGATGAACATACAGGGAACGTCAATCACGATTGCCACTCCCGCGGACTGGGCGCGCCGCAACATCCACGTGGCGCGGGCGAGGAGATGGAGATGTTGAGTGTTGCCTCGTCCGCGCCACGTGGATGTTGCGGCGCGCCCAGTCCGCGGGAGTGGCAATCGTGATTGACGTTCCCTGTATCTGAGATCGCCATCGTCAACTCCACATTACCCGAATACCACATTTCGAAAAGCCACGGACATCTGGTATCTTTCCCGTGTTAGAAAATACGCCTCCACTTACAAAAATACGACACCATCGGAGAAACAACCATGGGTTGCATCTGACATGAACGAAAATAACACCATAGATCTAGAGATTAGTTATTAAGCTACGGAGAGTGGAATGGTGAATTGCTTCCCACCAACACTTTCCACCAAGTATTCACCATTTTGCGTGGTTATGGGCATTTCACCAAGAGAAAACTATCCCCTCTGGACGGAGTTAGATACATACATATTAAACTACCAGAATTCTAATCATTCAAGAACTCACCTCATTAACCATGCTTGCGAATGGTTGAACCACCAGCGAGGTACCCATAATGAGCAGTAAATCACATTTGGGGAAGTCCTGCAAAGGATGTAGAGAAAATATACATTTTAACTAAGGAAGATCCAAAATTACACACTGAAATAGCACACTGGAAGAAACGCTTCGGCAGGTTTTCACCGAAGAAAGTTATATCCGGTTTCACAATCCCTTCACATTTATCACATTTCGGTACTATGCATGTCTTGTCCTTCAAACGCTCTGAAAGAGGCAGATTCAATAGTTCCAAGCATGAAGTTAGAAAACAAATACGATGTTGAGAGAAAGAAAGTGGAAACCTGTGAGCCACTGTAGATCAAACTTCTTACGACACTTCAGACATGTGCTAGTACGATGAGAACCGTGTGCAGTAACAATTTTATCTTCAGGAATCCCAGTGAGGAACTCCAACGAGTCTATATTCTGAAAAGGAAAGCTAGAAACAGTAATTGTATAAGATTTTTCTTCTGTGCCACACAGGTTGCTTCGAGGACACTGTTTATTTTGGACTTATGTATCGACTAAACGTCGTCTTCAGAGACCTGAAAGTGGTTTAAGTTTTCCATCTGCACTCTAAACCACCAAATAGCTCCCCACACCCGTTTCTTACGATCAGAGAACATGGAACTAGCTCAAAAGAGCTAAAAACAGTACCACTAGCAATGGCTCTCAATTCACATACTGCCAGTAGCTCCAGAAGCAATTCTACTATTCCCATTCTGCGAATCGGAGGTCTCAACAATCAGAAAGCTGGACATCAGGAAACTAGGTTCATATCCAGGCATGTAGCGGTGGCCATCGCAGACGTGGGACAAGAAGCGTTCGGAGGAAAAAAACGGGTCTCCACAAAGAAAAGCCGCAATTTCATGAGTAAAACTACTTGAAAACTTGGTTCAATTTAGAATTATTGAAGATTTTTTTAAATTTCATTAAAAAAGCATGACAGAACATACCTGGGTGAACCATCTCCGCAGAATCCCTTTCTTCTCAAGCAGCTTGATAAAATAATGGCATGGTGTTGGCTAAACAAACTTCGGGTGTTTCAAGGGAAATAAACACAAAGAAGGCGTAAAGAAGGCAAACCTTCAGATGTTCAGGGAAGAGCTCTTTGGAGAGTGCAAAGAACGGCTCAGGATTCTCATGAAAGAACGATATGTCAAAAACCGCTTGCGGATCCGGGAGATTATACTTCTGCAAGTTGTCGTACAACCCACTTCCTGTAAAATATCCAAATAAATCAACTGGTGTCTACAAAGCAGAGACTGGGTGTCGGTATGTCCAAAATTAACAAAGTTGGCACCCAAGACGTACTGGCTAGAAGATATTACGTGGAAACTTTAGCAACAGTGTATCCGAAACGACAGGGCTACTAACGGGGTCAGGCTCGAACCAGAGTCGATGGCGAAGGTATGGGCGACGCCAGCGTCGGCCGGCCCCTCGGCATCCTCGGGCGTCAGGCAGCGTCGAGCGACTGTCATTAATCTAATATGCCTCGAACTCGAAAACCAAAGTTTGTCACCGAAAGGAGCTTACAAAGTCGTACAAAATGTTTGTAAGAATCAAAAGAATGTATAGAGACATTTCTACACGATTATGAATGTTATCAAAGCTTTCAAATTGAACTTTTCTTTATCAAAACACTCAGCTCTATTATTAAGTGGGATTAGACGTTACAGTGCCAATCAGGAACAGATGGAAGGAAAACACAATATCGGTGTAATGGCAATGTATAGATTGCCGGTCACATATATCCCAAAGGATTCGCTCCAGGCGATAGCAAATATCCTGCAATCAATGCGAGAAATGCCCGCGCATAATTTCTGAGGTCAAATCTCAATGCAAAAGTAGCTGAGCTAACTGAGACATCAATGACTGATGCTAATGTTTGTTCGGATTCTTTCTCCTTTGATTCTCATCTGCTTACAATCATCAATCTATCGATTTCGGAGCCCATTTGTTTCAAAATAGCGTTTTTTGAAGAAATGATCATGTATTCACCTATATTCTTCGGTCATTTTTCATCGCTACACATGCGAATAAGAAAGATGTAGTGTTTCATTTGAATAACTCCAGCATTCCCCTCGAAACGCCGCTTGACGCCCGAAGAAGCCGGCTCGGTTCGACTTCCTAGGGCGTCGACGCGCGTCGACGCGCCGCGCAGCCAGCCGACGCTGCAGTGCGCAAGGTATGGTCAATTGTGGTGGCGGCGGCCGCCGCTCGCCGCCCCAGGAAGCCGGACGAGGCCTCGGCGATCGATTCGCATGCAGTGCGTGGAAGCCGACGCGCCCCAACTCTGCTCGCCGTCGAGTCTGGTTCGAGCCTCAGGCTGCCGTATAGCGGTTTCGGTCGCCGCTGTCGTCGACAACAGCGACCGACGGTCGCCGTCGTCGATTCCGATCGACGACGGCGGTGACAAAGGTAGGTTTTGCATTTCCAAGCAGTTTTTAAACCTTTTCAATCGTTCATTTGTGTTTGTGAATGTATTTACTTGTTTATTAACTGTCTAATTTGTTGTTTTAAAGTGGTATTGGTCCGTTACTCCCGCTCTTCTCTCTTACGCTTGCTTTTTCTTCGCATTTTCGTTGAATTTGTGATTTTCTTTCCAGGTAGGACCTACAACAGACAGCGAAACGACTGGCTAGAGTGAAGGGAATTTGAAAAGTGGATATATGAGGCAGCTTTTCCATAAGAAAGTTCTGAACTTGCGGATTTGTGGTTCTATTATTTTTTAGGACTCTATTCGAGTTCAGATTAACAATTTCGGTTCTTTTTGATTTTTTCAAACGCTAAATTTTGTTTGATAGACCCTCTGTGCCCTATTGAAGAGCCTCGAGCAGGGTTTTTTTTTTCAATTTTGGTTTTCCTGTGTGCCTGGGTTAAGAGGCGAAACACCGTCGGTGAGCATTCCCAGCAGAAACCTGAGAGGAAATATGACTTCGGCACAAAATGGCGTGTTTCTCCTTTTAACCATAGATAACATACAGCAAAACAATCATAAAATAAGCTCCTGTCAGTAGGGCATCAAAAAAAAATTAGTCACGTGTAAAGCACGAAAAAAAAACCCGGAAGACTAAGCGAAACTCAGAGTGTTCTGAAATCAGGTAGTAAAACCACAACTCCGCAGGCTCAGAACATCAAGGAATAACTGCAATCCTTCAAGTTTTTCTAAAAAGATTTTCTTCACTCCAGCCCGTCCTTCCGTCACCGATTGTGGGCCTTACCTAAAATAAAAAATACGAAATCAACGAAAATTCGAAGAAAACGCGAACAAAAAAGAAGTATAGAAACCGGTGCCCAATAACACAACAAAACTACGAATCATACAGTTGCGGAACGAACAAACACATTCACAAGCACAAAACAAGAGTATAGAAGCATTAAAAACAATTTGAGGATGCAAAATTTACGTTTGTCGCGGCGCTCGTCGCCGCTGTCGTCGATCGGGATCGACGACGGCGTGTCGACGACAGCGGCGACGGCGGCGACCGTCGGTCGCTGTTGTCGACGACAGCGGCGACCCACGCCAGCGACGCGCCGCCCACGATCAATACGCACAACGGCCAGTGTCGCCGCAGCGCGGCGACCGAAACCGCTATACTCCTCGAGGAGTATAGCGGCGGCCTCAGGGATCTAGAGGCGGCGCGACTACAGCTTTGGATGTTTGGAATAACACTAATGATGAAACACACCGAATGGAAAGGTTCTGGTAGTAAAGGGGTAAAATGATGATTGTGAATATTCAAAAAATAGAACCAAATGTAACGACAAAAGCTTATCAAATTGCTGTGTGCTGCCCAAGCCAGACCACTTCATCAGCCCCGTCGTTTCGGAAGGGCTGTACTTATGGAAAAGTCCATAAATCAGAATCAGTTCTTGTACTTCTACCTACAACTCTAAGGTTGGGAAGATTAAGTCCTTGCGCTCAAAATCAGGACGTGCTGGACAAGTTGAAGTCCGGCCTCAAGATACTGTTAGGACAATCTCTAACGTCATCGCTGCATTTCTCTAACATCTGAAGGAATACTTAAACGTTGAAAAACACGAAGTACCTACTTTTTTTCTGAAATTTAGACTCTTATATGAAGGGCAAACAAGATTAGCTAATAAACAGGAGACAAAATGCATGAGGTAACGTACACACGTACCGGGACTTCGGAAATCTGGAATGCCAGCAGAGGTGGAGATGCCAGCTCCCGTCATGGCAATTATATTACACGGTCGTTCCGTCTTTATGAAATCTGCTATTCCTTCCAGGGTAAACGTCTTCAACTTCGACTTCGTCCCACAATGACCTTCTAAATTGTCTTCGATTTAAGAATAGTCGACACAATAATGAAACAATGGGGTGGAAACTCTAGGTGATACAATAAATAGGGCAGATCAGACCTAAAAATGTCTAATTAGAGTGCATAATCCACTCCGTAACATATACCCTGTTGTAGTGCAACGATAGGAAACAAAAGCTTGGCAAAATTCTTCAAACGTGTGAAGGTTTTGGAAACATCTGATACTAACTTGCCCCTCTTCGAAATCGGAGACACATTTTCATCTAAATCTTTGAACCAATATGCTTTCTACGAAGAACACTTGGACCAGACAATGTTGCTCTTCCTAAAAGCGCTGTTGCAACGGGCGTTTTTGACATTGACATTGAAATGAGCAAACCTGTCGTATTATTGAAAAAAGGATAAAACGGTAGGCGTTAATCAATCCCATTTGTGGGATGCGCCAGNAGGGAGCGATACAAAAACAAAGAAAAAAACTTTAGAACCCAATGAAGTAAGAAATCTCTAGTCATCTGGCATGTAACGATTTATCAGCGAAACGATTCACCTCTTTACCCCTGTATCAATCGAAAAGCCAACTCGGACACAAAACTCATCGTGAGGCAGCATTATCCAATAACCAAGTTAACAGAGTTTAAAGAAAAAAAGCGAGCTTGACTTACCCCAATCCTCTTAAAATGAACAAGGCTTAACCTTTCCCTTTTATCAGGAAGAAAGTATGCAGGGAAGTTTTGCTCGTCGATCTAGCTTTTGAACCGATTAGGCCATGAGCATACTATGAGCCATATCAATCTTATCGCAGAACGATCCACTTGAATCGCCTCGAAATCGTTTCTATCGTGGTGATCGCTGATTCAGTCTGAACTAGCACACTCTGATACCGTTCCCCGTTGCGTCCTGTTTATACTATTCCTTTCCAAAACGAGGCGAAGAGCCGAATTCGCCTCGCACCTGTTGACAGGTGCGAAGCGATGATTTTCTCAACGTTGTGAACTAGAATTGGCCGTTGTTTCGTCATTTTTCCATTTTCTCAAAGATTACGGAATAGACGAATTTAGCTGAAGATGTCAGGGCTGGAGCCAAGCCTGAGCCCGCATCCAGATATCTAATTAACCGTGGGAAGGAAACTATAGCGGGAATACATGTATCCTCTCCCACTGGTTTTTATCCACTCTGCTTTCTAGTAAATTTCATCCATGCATTCATTTCTTGACGTAAGGCTGGTGGCTTGGCGAGAGACAACACGAATTGAAGACGTAGTAGTTCATGGATAGTTATCAAGTAGAAATCAATCGGGTGAAATTGACCCGCAGCACAATGAATGCATTCGCCTATCCGTGGTTGTTTCTATAGGATAGCACGAAACCATACTAACACATCCGCTAAAGCGCGTCTATCCGACTGGATAAACTATCACGGATGAGAACTCTACTCAAGAAAGTTGTCGGTGCTGCGGGGAACCAGCAAATGCGGTAGGTGTAATCGCACGTCACTCAGTGCACTTGCTAGACGTCGAGCGCTAAGAGTTAAGAGGTTTTGCGGGTAATTATGTAATCATCCTGTTCATGAAAGCAATTGTGATCCGATACACCTTGCTTAGCCTACTTTAGGTGTTAGCCTGGTTGTTTTATTGGAATTGCCAAGAATCCCCTCTTTCATTAACATCAACTCGATGCACTGTGCATCGGGAACATAAATAAAAAAAATAGAAAAAAACCACAACTTCACAGAAATTCAAAGTTCGATCCCATAACGTACAGCATTCGAACCAATAAGATGGTGAGTGCGTTAGAAGTGAGTTCGATAGCGAATGAGATATTCTTTGTGATTAATCGCTGAGTGATAATCATCAGCTGTGAACACGTCAACTTACGATATTCCCCAACTTCACCAGTTCCAAAAATGATCACAACTGTGGAAAGATGCGTACTGATTACCACTCTACATTACTAGAATCATTTCGCATCATCTCTCATCTCTTCACATCATAGATTTTTGGCGAACCCTAAGGATGAGCTTGTTCACCCATGAAATTTTCACAAGAAATAGCGCTTCCTCCGTGAACTTCGAAATGAGACGCCATTCCCAGTTATCAGAAGAAACAATCTAGTGAATATTGAAAGTAACTCTTCTAATCACTCACATATGAAGTAAATACAGTGGAACACAATCGTTACTCCCCTGCTTGCAATGGGGGCTGCAGCACATTAATCGTTAACCCACTTTGATATGCGTTAATGCTTGAAGAAATTCTTGGGTTGGCGCGTACAAACCTCGGGCCACGTGCACCACTGAGATTAACTAGGGTAAAAGTGTTGACGTCCATGCCCGGCATGCATCATTGAGAATATGTACCTGGCAGTGGCGGACGCAGAAAG
>JARK01000468.1:11110-37810 GCA_000688135.1 Ancylostoma ceylanicum
TAAAATAGAGAGTGAGCACATCACAAATGTGAAAAGAACACAATGAATGATGACCTACCTGCAGAGAAACAAGGATCGCTGTCGCGGCCACGCCGGGTTTTCAACGGCACGACGCGCCGGTTAACGCTATCGCAGTGGGTAGTCTGTCGCAGTGGATGTGTGCAATTCGTACCATTCACAGGGTTTCGTGGCGGGACGCGCGTACACCCTACAGCGGAGCACTCGTCCGCGTCTTCGGCAAGCGGGAAAGAGCGCCTTCCTTTCTTGCGTTTATTGCCTTTTTCACGCAGTTTCATCCCTGCCTATGAGTTTGCCGTCCCGAAAAACCCCGAAATTCGGGGAAATCTCCAACGCGAGGATTTCCGCGGGTGCTGCCTTTAAATGATAACTCGAAAGCAAATGTTTGGATTAGATATGATCTCTCACTGCTAGAAGAAAGAAATGCGAGTGCGTCTCTCTTCAAAATAAGGGAGAGATTACCCAAGGTAAATGTGTCAACACAACAATAAGAGACTTCAAAATATTGAATCTGGACGGGATGAAGATAAGAAACTCACGTACCTGCTCCAGCTTTAACAGCATTGCTCACAGTGCTCGTCACACTATTCAAGGCATTCTCAAAGCTCTCCACGAATCTGCTGTAGAGGTCCTGCTTCGGGGGCACTTTTGCGTCCTTTGTTTCGTCGTTCTTCTTCTCTTCATCACCTTCTCGGCTTGTGCCCGCTTTTCTGTTGCGAGCGGAATCCTCATCGGACATGCTGAAAATACTAAAGTTAGAAGTACATAATCGGCATGGACACTGAACTAATTGTAATTTTGACAAGAGCTTGTTACTCAATCACTTGAGAGGCTTGGGACCAAACCCAAAAAGAAAACTCGAACGAAGCATCGGATTTCCAATTGAAAGAGGGAAAATAGATATATGAAATAATCATTTACCCGCACAAGAATTTATGATGCTCCAACCGGAATCAAACCACAAGAAAGTTGGAGGGATCGAACAATTCTCGAACAAAAAAAAACACGGGATGTAATCCTTTCCTTGCAAAAGAGGAGAGGTAAGGACAAGCTGGAATGTTATAGTTTGCTATCAAAAACCTGCGTTGAAATCTTTTTTTTCATATTTTTCAATATCACATTTTTCTTATTTTCAAAACGTTGTAATAGATGAATCACAGCGTGATGGAAACGATAAATGTGCAGCAAGAACGCAGCCCCAATAGCCCAAAAACTCAGGGATTTCAGCAATTGAACCAGCATGTCATATCGGCCCCGATTCCTGAAACGGACGAGGTCGGGTACTATTTGAGCGCTACTTGGTTGCTGTTGGGTTGCTATTTGGTCGCTATTTGATTGCTGTTCCATCCTCACGAATAACAACCGACCAGCATTTGCAGAGCAACCTCCTCCCAGTTCTGCTGCTATCCTCCCCTCAACTGCTGCTAAGGAGAGGAATGTTTAGGGAGCGTTTGCTTTCACGGCGACCATTCCAGCGGTGCGGTTGCGTCGCGTGCTTGAGATTACTGGGACTTCGATTGTAAACTGATCACTCAGACAATAACTCCGGGTCACCCGAGAGACCATATTTGTGGGCGTGGCATGTTACCGGGGCAAACGAGAGCATTCCCAAACGGACCGACTCACCCAAGCAACCATGTTTTTGTCCGTGTATCGTTACCGGGTGACCTAAAAGGATTTACCGGGTGCCCCGAGAATAACGCGGGGGTCACCCTGTAAACTACTCTCGGATCACCCGAATTTATTGCCTGAGCCGATAAATTTCGAAAAGTTTCTGGCAAAAGTGCACTCACAATACTCGCAAAGCTCTGTTCCGAGCGTTTGGTGGACGAAGGAGGCCAGGGACAGCTTTAGATAACGTCCCCATAAAGTAGTCGGTGCGCATCGAAAATCATATGGACGAATCGGAACGGCTTGAAAGCGTGATCGATTTGACGAGGCGTTTTTTCGACGCCAAGAAGGGCGTTTTCTCAACCTACGACCCCGCCACAGTCTATTAGTTCTTACAGCAAACATCGCGCCACGTTCCCTGCTGCAGAATACATTATTCTAGCACTATGCTAAACAAAAACAAAGTGAGGACGACGCAAACGATCGAAATGCGGGCGAACTCGCCGAAGTGGACGAGTTCTCCTGCACTTCGCGGCGCGGCGGTCCCGGCCCGAGATATCGATTCCTGTAGGAAGTTTCTTGAATATCGCAGCGCCGTTATCAGCTGATCCCGGACATTCTGCTCTGCTCTGCTGTTTGAGCCTGGTGCTTTGTGACTGCTTTTTGTTTATCGTGTGTTATGCGACTGACTTCGGGATAGGTTAGATCCCCAACGGGTGACCAGTTCGTCGTTGTGGAAGTTCTTCGTTCGGTTTTTGTCTCATCGGAGAAATTTATGACTTGCAGCTCTTGGAAGTGATTATTTGTATTATCTCTTGTCGCAGCGAGTTGTCATTGCCATATGGCCTCTTGTGATTGCAAAAGAAGTCCTAGGTCGGTAGCATCTGCAGTGGTGTTGTTTTTCAAAAGATCTGCCGGCACTCTTCGGCAGGTTTTGAGTGTCTTGCAAATCCAGAAATGCTCTGGATGATTTTATCTGGACGGGATTGTTGCTCATAATTCATGACTTCGTTGTTTGAATTGTTGCATACAATTCGGCACTATTTCACTTGTAAGGACCCAAAATCTTCAAGGAAACATTTTGGCTGAAACTTTGCCTAGGGTGGTTATTTGAAATGCTGAGCACGAATATCGTATTCCTTTTGTACCGTAACCTCATTTTTGTGGGGTTACGGTAGGGTGACCCAAGATACGGTACCACATAGAATCCTCTTAAATTTTGCCCAGGAGGTTATTTGGGGTGCTAATCACGAATATCGCATTCATTTTGCACCTTAACCCCATTTTTGTAGGGATACGGTAGAAAATTCAAAGAAAATGCCAATTACAAGGAGAAGACGAAGGTGGCATACAACATGAAGTTGATATTCGTGATCAGCACCTCAAATAACCACCTTGTGCGAAATTTGAGCGAGGTACCGTATCGTGGGTTACCCTACCGTAACCCCACAAAAGTGGGGTTACTGTACAAAATGAATGTGATATTCGTGTTCAGCACGTCAATTAACCCCTCTACGCAAAGTGTCAGCCAAAAATTTTTCTCGAAGGTTTTGGGACCGTCAAGGTGGAATAGTGCCGCTCTAATTTTTGAGATTATTCGGCTAAGAGGTCAGTAAGAGGAACCAGCGGTGAATTATGCGAAATGAAAGGAAAAGACACCGTCTTGATGTCATAATAGTTCATTGAGAATACTGCTGACCTTGTGGAATGCTGACATTCTGTCTTTGCTCAACAATTTTAGCCGCTCACCGCATGCGAATCTTCTCTACTTTTGGAGTGGATGTTTCTTGCATGTACAGGGTGACAACAAAGTCTTTGGCCAAAATTTTCACAGAAATTTTCTCTGGCAACTTCGGCAAACAATTGGTGGCAATGGTGTTGGTTGTGTTGCATATGTCGCTACCAACATACATTTAGCATATGACACAGTGTCAAAGCCTTTGAGTAAAATGGCAGCATCATAAAGTAAAGTAGTGCGGAGATGCGGTTGCTCATCTCCTACAGAGCGTGGTAAAAAGTTCTATTTCTCCCAGGCTCTGCTCATTTTCCGCAGAAAAACTATTGAAGCGCATCAGATTTATCAGAATTGTGCATTTTCTACATCTTCTGAGCTGAGATATTGGGTAAGATAATTTTTGAAAGGAATTATACAAAATGACAGCATTTCACCGCATTAGCTGGTGTAACTCTCTGCTACAAGAGAGTACCGATATGAAAAATATTGTGAATAATGCCCAAAGTGTCCTCTATATTGCCCCAAAAGTACAGGTTTCTGCGACAAAGATCTCGGCAGCTGGGGTGTATTTTGTTCTGAAAGTGGTGCGCGCGCCATCAGCGTGGCCGCCGGATGAGGTCTGCCATGATTTCTTGCCAGAAAATTTTGGTAGAGAACAAATTCAAAGGCATTAATTCTCCGAAAATTACCAAAAGTGAATGCAATTTTATTGCTAGCAATATTTCCCATTGTTGTCCTTCTTTGGAGCAGAAACCACCAAGTGTTCATCTGTTGCAGTTTTCGCGAAAACACAGAGGTGAAGTCAGTGCTCAAAGTATCGATGGAGGAATCCGTGATTGTGTTTTATTGCTAAGTCCCAACCGCACAATATATGTATGGGTGGGACCTTTTAAAGCAATTTTGTAACTACTTTTAAAGAAAAAATCATAAAACATTGGTTTTGAGGTCACTTCGGTGACTTTGACACATTCACGAAATATTCCTCATACTCCTCGATACCAACATATCTGGATATAACCGTATATTTGCTTTATAGCACACTTCTTTACCTTGCTCCCATAAAATTATGGGACCTATCGCTGAAACCCTGTGAAAGTTGTAGGGTTGAGTTGACCCTGAGGAGATGCGGGCTCTAGGCTACGCGGTTCATGAGAATTTTGAGGCCTGCATAGGAAAGATTGGAGATTTGCTCGGAATCTTAATAGTGGTTTTTGAAGCTCATGCATTGTGTAAACTCATATTAAATTTTGGTTCCCTTGTCTAACCTACAGGAATTTTTATGAGTTGCAAAGCGTGGCCAAAGACTTTGTTGTCACCCTGTAGTTAGTGTTTCCATCTCGCTTGTTAAGTCACCAACCATTGTTGGGATTTGTGGCAGTCTGACTAGTAACAGTCTACAAAATCTTGGATTGATTACCAGTCTTTATATTGGAGGGTTTATGAACAGTTTATAACGAAGCTGCTTCTAATAAGTGGTCCTCAGCGGTAATGGCCTGTGAACCCTATAGCATGCTTCACGGCGATAATTCATCTTATACTTTATCAGAGAACATTCACTTAATAACATACTGTCATAGGAGCAGTTATGCGGAAATATTCTACGTTAAATGTTCGAAACGACGTCCTCACTTTTAAATCTAAACATGCATTGCTGAGGAAATCAGAGTTCTCAAAATATAAGAAGTTAGACTCGTTTATTTCTTTCTATTGGGTGAGCTGTGGCATAACGTTACATGAAGCACCTGTATTTATTTGCAAGAACTCACTTTCTCTATGACTAAACCTGTTTTCCAGTGGCCGCAATTGCAGCAAGCTGTTCGCTGTTCATAACCTCCTCAGAGTGGCTCTGACTGATTCAGTTCTTACACTTTTTCAGTTCCTGTATGTTTATTTCGAACCGTGATCCCATTTTTTTTTTAGCATTTCTGTAGAAGTGCGGTAGGAAATTGAAAGAAAATGCCTATTTTGCCAAGCAAACGAAGATGGCATGGAAAGTGATGTTTAGAGCTGTGATCAGAGTCTGAAAACAGACATTCTAGAAACGAAGTCTCTAAAAATATTGGTTCTGAAGTTATGTTGGTGAAAAAGTTTCGAAAACTAAAAATAGAGGTGGGCATTTAGAAAGCTGATAAAGAATTCCTAAACTTGGGCATTTAGAAAGCTGATAAAGAATTCCTAAACTAATTTTTGCCCATATTCCTAGGGTGGGCTCCTTCTTCAGTGGCCTCTCTTTCGGAGTAGATGTATCCATTAGAATTTCCTCCATCTCTCCCTGTTTTCAGCGTCATCGCGCAGAATCACCAAAATTGTTGCGTCTCTCACTTTTGCGTTTTGTCGCGAGATGAAATTCATTCTATCGATTTCTCTATGAAGCTGCGGCATTGCTGTTGTCGGTGGTAATATCTGATGCATGCTCTTCAAAATACCAGTTTCTTCTCGCTTCTCTTCATAAAGTACGGTCACACTCAAAGTTTGCTTGTTGATTTCGTTCCACCACTGCTACTTTCATGTCTTTTTTATATGTCTGCATTTAAAATTTCCGTATTGCTCATCTGACATGATTTTTTGTTGCTGGAGGAACAGAATCAATCGTCTCTTGCACTGGAAACACGAGCGGTTTGCGTTTACTGGTGTCCCACATTTGTGCACTGTTACCACTCATGACCTAGATCCTCTTTTCTGGTGTGAAAAATGCACGCTCAAACACATTGAATCGAAATAACTTGCTTTATTCTCCTTGACTTCCTTATCACGTCGACATGTTTCATAAGTGCAGGTAGTGCAGCGGTGAAAAGTACTAGTGGGCGGTTTCCAGGTGAATTATCCTTCTGCAGTAGGATATGTTCGACGACGACGACTTTTTTGGTTTTGGAGGAATGCATAGGTGAGTGTTTAGTTTAGTAATTTGGGACATTTCTTTGTTCTTATCCGATTGCTAGTATTAGAAAACAAAAACTAATTGAGCCTATTCAGGGCCATGCACCATCAGTTCAGGGAGATGGATCGCATGATGAATGCCATGTTAGATCCCTTTGGAATGATGATGGGAGGAGGAATGGGCATGATTGAGGTTGGCCAACTTCTTTCAGTGGTAATTTTTATATTGTATGGTGGCAATCGCGTGCGTGCCTTTTTTTGCTTTATTTTTTTTTCGTTATGTTTCTGAACAGATTTATTTCCAAACACGTGATTGAGTCTGTAACCATGTGTAAATTCTTGAAATCACAAGGTCATAAAAATATAGGACCAGACGCCGCATCATAACTTATATGTGAGGCTTTCATTCGTTATGATGTAAGTTACACAAAAAAAGAAGAAAACAGTACGGTATTGAAAGTGAGGAACTTCAGAAAAGTGGCTTGCCTTCCAAGATCTCTGCGAACTCTTATTTCTCTCATTTGATGCTTGACAAAATTGTTATATCTTCTATCAATCGGTAAAATCTGTCTCTTCATTGTATTAGGTTGTTGCAAAATCGATGTCGGATTTCGACAAGTTGACTTCAAATCGTCGTAACTCGACAAAAACTGAACCTTTTCTGTCGATTCAGCACTCATTTGAGTCACCACACCTTTGCCATCTTTCAGCTAAGTTTTTGTTCCATCACATAGAAGCCAAGCTTTTTGGACCCAGAAATATCGGCGAGATCGTTTTGAAGTTGTGTATTTTTGCGGCTTGCTCTTCCTCTCAGGGATGAGTCCCACCGCTTGAATTTGCGGTCACCTAGAGGGGAACAGTCCGCTGAATAACACTTATAAGGGAGAGTCTCGATCTCCGCCTGTATCTACTTCCAGAGCGTCTTGAGTGGAAAGTGTGGTCTTGAGCCTCTGTGAAATACTGGAGGATAATCGAATTGGACCCGCTTGTTCAGTTTTTTCATCATGCTCGTTCCTCCGATGCCGACAAAAACAATAGAACAATGAACCTCAAGGCCACCTTCGAGATACTGAACAGGTCTCCTGGTGATAGCTTCTACCAGTGCTTTCAAAATGGCGTTGACGTCATCGAATTTTAGTCCGTGAATCAGAGGCATGTGTCTCCAGTACTAAATGACTTGGGTCAACACTGGGCCACCACTTTGTTGAACATTCCCTTCTGCATAGGTTGGTAATATTTCATGTCCAAGCCATTCTCTTGCTATCGAGTTCGAGTCCACGAAACAGTTTGGGACGAATTTTAGCGCACAGGTACATTTTAATTCAAGCCGGAAAACCACAGAAAAAGTTTGTGGATCTGAATAAAAATGAATAGGCAGAAAGAGGAAGAAATGTGCTTTGGAACAAGTACAAAATATATGGTGGAAACACCACTTCGCCTTCCAAAGCATTATTCCAAAGTTTGTGGTCCAAAAATACGACATCGATTTTGCAACAACCTAATATATAGACTATAAAATTTCATTGGTAGGGGTGCAGAATTAACCGCACTTGGCGTCTCGGCTAAATTGTGAGGGTTTAACTCGTTCAACATTGTGCTATTTGACATCAGTAAAACAATGGAATCAGCAAATTAATCCATTCCACCAATTCTAGTCCAGAAGTATGTAAAATCACAAACTACAGCGAAAAACACCTACGCTGAAATCTGACTAATGCAGCTGATAGGTGACCGAGTTCTAAAATCACAACTAAGACACGACACTCACGCGCTGCTAAGTCCGCGCCTTAACGGATAGAATTTATAGGATGTACTCATAGTTTATCCATTTACATAGTAAACTTCACAAGAACAAACAATATTTGCAATCTATTTATTCTCCACTTAGTGCTTTGACCTCATACGAGTTTTAAACTGTGGACTATGCCTTTCTGTGCACTCACGAATGAGGTTGGCGGTTAAAGGATAAAGTGGTAGGCGTTGATCAATCCAGTCATGTGGGATACGTCACGCATTTTACTACATCTGAGCATCGTAGAGGCGTTGAATGCGTATGTGCCCTATACAATGACTTGCGGGGGGCATTCGATGAACCAAGTCAGTGCTTCATCCTCCCAGACTCCTCTGGTACCAATTTACCGACCCTGGAGGGATGGATGGCTTGTTTGGCCACGGGCGCGATCGAACCATCGACCGTGTGCGTCCGCAGCGAGCCTCTTGCAACTCCGCCACACGCGCCGCGAGGTTGGCGGTACAATTGAAAATTATTCCTAGCTTAGCGGGCGAGTAAAACGAAGGAAAAATTTCGAAGTTCGTTTGACCAAAAAAGGAAAATTGCGCGTGCTTCAGTACTTCATGCCAAAACATTTTTGAAAACTTCCCGTAAAGCATCGAGTGCCCTCCAGCGCCACCACAATCCGTCACCATAGCTCTCTCCTTCGCTGTTTGCGTAATTCCTTTTCGAAATAGTCATCGTTAAACTGAACACAGAATCGTTCTGACACTTCCAATGTGCCTTTCATTCTTCTCGGATCAATGCCTGGAGTTTACGGGGTACATTCTGGCTCTTGTTTTGTAATCTAGTAAGGAAGTATGTAGCTCGTTTGTGTGTAATAGAAGTCGGCAGGAAAACAAGGAAACACACTTATAGTAACGTCCTTCTATCAGCTGTTATATCGTCTCTTCAGTTTTGCCATGAATTACGTTGTCGTTCAGGGTCCTTATGGACGATCACCTCCACCTCCAGTTCATCGTATGCTCGCTCGGCCTTTCGATCCTTTTCGCGGAGTAGGAGGATTGTTTTCGGCAATGGTTTGTCGATTAAATTTTTGGCCGTAGACGTTGCTAATATGTTTGCACTGATAGTGTAGAAATCATCAGAATCAGTGATTGAATTGACTTCCATAGAGTTAATTACTGTAATCGTTCCTAAATTGGTCCTTTTTTCGACTGCATAGCTCTTGGTATGTATGTAGAGGGTAGTTTTAGCTACTTACCGAGATCACTGGGGTTTCGAGCTTATTCCTGCTAGTGGGTTTACTTTAGTGGAACTCTTTGCAGGAAGACTTACAAGAACGTGCCATGAATGATCCGCATTCTCATGTCTTTACCCAGTCGACTATGGTTACGTTTGGCGAGGATGGACAACCTCGTGTAGTGGAAAATTCGATCAGGAAAAGTGGCGACGTGAAGGAAACAAGAAGGTATTACTGATTATCGATGTCAAATGTTTTTTTAATCTCTTCTTCTCAATCTCTCGTTCTTTCTCAGGAGTCTCCGTGACGGTGAGCGAGAAGAAATGGCTATTGGCCATACCATTGGCGACCGTACTCACATAATTGAGAAGAAAAGGGACAAAGATGGTAATGTTCGTCGTCAGCAACGATTCGTGAACTTAGATGAATGTAGGTTTTTTTATTTCTGTCGTTACACTTTTGTTTGCGCTTTCCGTTGCTGTTACAACAATGCTTTTGACGTAGGCATTGGCAGCGTCATAATGCGCTGGAGTGTTGACATGGACGTCTTTCCTACTGCAAAATAATCGCTTGCACCTGAGGTGTCTTTACAAGGTTCTCACGTAAAACAAAAACGTGTATTGGGGTTTTGCTGTCGTTTGCGGCCACTATCTGCGCTGACTTCTCTGCTTATGTTATCGCGAGGCTTCACTTTACGCGCTCGTATGATTGCAGTGACAGTGGCTACGAACGGAACCATACAAAGCAGGGAAATAGGTCCATGAATACTCTCACTATACATCTAAGTACTTACACCCTGGAAAAAGGAGAGTAAACTGACTCCAGTTTGAGTCAATGTTTGAGACTGAGAAAAATGACTTGAGAGCAAAGATATCGATCCCATACCACACCCTATTCGAAAGAGCAGTTTTTCTTTGTTTCTGAACCAGTCTCTGAGCTATGCTTTTTTTCTTCTCTTTTACATCTCCACATTCTCATGATTGTGCAGCAGTCCGTTGGTAATCGATGTGTCCGCCCACCACCAGCTGACAGTTGCGTGATCAAAAGCCGCCGCATTTTTGGCGGACAAAATGCGAACAACTTGTGGGGAACAAAAAGCTAATATGCTAAATATAATCTCCCATGTGCTCGTGATCTTTTCGTTGGAGAAGCTTCCCTTGTTGTTATTTGTCAAATCAACAAGAAAAGGTTACTAGATGTCCGTGGCATTTCGAATTAAGATGAAACTTAATATATGAATTACGCTTTGTACCAAACTCTATTGCCGAGTGAATCATGAGCGTTCTCTGTGCAGTGCGGGGCTCATCATTTTAGGCGAGTGCAGCAGTGGTCATTAATTTTTTCGCTCAAAGTTTGCATACATGAGAGGGTTATTTGATGTGCTGATTACGAATTTGATATCCATTTTCTACGGTATTCCAACGTTTATGCTTGCGTGGTAAATGGAAGTAAAAACCGTGCCGTATTGATGTATCGAAGGACGTTCATAACTATTTTCCGCTATGGAGTTCGGGAGAAAAAGAGAACGGATTTGAGGTTGCTGTTGTCAACCACTTATGAGGAACGTCCCATTTCCAAATACCACGGGCGTCTAGTATGCTTCCCTTGTAGGTATGTAGGTACTGCGATAATACAGATCTAGCACACAAAAGTTGATTGCTTCAGTTAGAGCGCTTTTTCGGAATTCGACCACTTGAGCAATCTGTTTTCTGTAAATCTAATCTTAACTTTTAAGAGAATGGAGGGGTGGTTACTCTCATTTCTATCAGCACTTGCTGGTTAATGCTCAAGTCTATACAAGATGATACGGTGGCGCTGTTAATGAGTGCCTCCACCATTCCCTTTTCTCTTTTGATGAAGCATTTTGATGATTCTGAGTGTTTTTTTCCTCGTCTTGATGATATGTCCTTTGTTAATATGACTTGACGCTCCAGCTCTTAAAAATCATATAATTCGCCAGCTATCCGTCATCTGAGGTGTTCGTTTTAATGATGGCGGAGATTTCAAAAGCAAAGTTTGTGCCTCTTTCCATTTAATAGCCTTTTAAAAGTGCAGGACTGTCAGAGGATGATGTCAGATGAACTCACAAGTCTATTTTGCTATTAGATAAAAAACAAACAAAAAAAAACAAAAAGGAATAATGTAATGAGGTGCTTCGCACTGACGCTCTGTTGTTTTATAGCTCGCTTCGCCTTCAGACGTTCTCAGACTCCCACGTAGGTCTAAATTTAAGTCTGAGCGGGTTTTGTAGCTTTGTAGCTACAGCCGTAGGTTCTGTTCTTGTGCCTTTCCTTGGGTGCGGCTCTATCACATTTTTACTGTAAACATCGTCAAGGGGTGTGAATAAAATTTACCTGCAAATTTATAGAAGTGAGGTCGGGTCTACGACTTGTGCAAGAACATTCCATGCAAAGGATCCGAACAGCTGTCATATTTATGAGGGTATCGTAACTAGGCAGTCGTATATTGAAGGTGTCGAGAAAGTCATTTTTAATCTTGAGAGGAACCGCACTCAATAATTCGAGGAGATCCGGATCTGAAATGGCCAGGGTGGTCGCGTGTTTTTGAACATATTTCGGTTTTTAGGCCGAAAATGGCTGAGATTTATAGACGCTACGGTAGTTTGAACAAGTTAAACTTTCATCAAATTTTCAAGTATTATATTTTCGGAATGTACCATGTTTGTTCCAGACACCAATCTACTCTTCCTTTCTACTGATTCTTTTTTCAGCTGCTGCAGAAGACTTCGATCGAGAATTCCAGTCGAGAGCAAGGGCAAATATGGGATACAGTGCAAGGCGTGTCTTACAATTTCAAGGACATTTCATTAATGCTGTAAAATTTCAAATGAATGAAAACATTTCTTCCAGCGCTAGACGTGCACTTGGTGATGGTAGTTCATCATCGGGGGCCTATCGCCATCGTTCTGCTGATGCTGCTGGTCGGTCGAGAACAGGGGATAATGCACCCATTATAACGCTACCAGATGACGATGATGAGGAGGAAGATACTAGGTGAGAGGATCAGCCTTCATTCATCTTCAAAACGTGATCGAATTGAAGTAAATTCAGGACTAATCGTGGCAGATCTACTGCCGGAACTAGCCGACGTACAACGAATGCAGGCTATTCTGGTCCTGTGATCCGCGAAATAAGTGAGGAAGAGGCCGAGTCGAGTATTCCGAAACGCCGCCGTGGATTCGGAGGCTTTTTTCGAGCGAATGACGAGTAAATGTACGATGAATCCTCGTTTTTTTTTTTTGCAATTACATTGTGCTTACTCTTGTTAGAAGTTTGAGATTTTTCTGCTTTTCATCCTTTTATAGAAGTTTTTGTATACAGTAGTGCTGCTGCGAGAGGAACACTGGTTCTGAGCTAATGATGCGGCCATGGCTCTCATTTTGTTTCGCTGTTGTTACCATATTTCTTGCCTTTATGGGTGTGGTTCGATCGTAGGGTACACAATTACAATTTCTAGTGGTATCTTCGAGTGGTTTCCGTCGAAGGGGATTGATTCACATTGACCTTTATGTTTACGTTCCCGTCTCTAGACGGAAACGGGCAGCTTTGGTCCTCTTCTGTCCGAATTTTCGCGTGATGGGGGTAATTATTACTTTTTAAGCTTTCACTTTCTGTTGACTTTTCTGGATCATTTGAAAAATGCGGTTAAATGTGAATATACATATATGTATGTGTATGCATAACGCTTAGGAATTTTATCGCAAACTAATTAAAGCAGAAAAGCGAAAAGGAATAAAATGTGGATTTCACGTATGTGATATACCTTATTGCATTTATGATGAACAGCAACTGTTATTTCAGGCTGACTTCTACTACTGACTACTCAATTTATTATATGTGTCCGCATCGGAAGTGTTAATCCCGCTAGTTCATCTATGACTGGTAGTATTTCTGAGCAGTATGGTGTGTACTGATATTTAGTCGTTGGTCACTATTCTTTCCCATGTGCTGCTCGTTCTATGAACCATTTTCATTGCACGGTTGATTGTTCTTGTTTTTCTCGCATGTTTCTACTTGCTGTGTTTCCTTGTAGTTGTAGAGTGTCGTCATCCTTTTTTTGGAAGATGTAGTTTACTTATTGATTGATGTCGTGTTTACAGAAGTTTCTGTAAATAAAGTAGTCCTTCTTATGAGTTTCTTTTTAAAGAGTCGAGATTCGGTTATAAGTGGTCTTTGGATGTAGAAAGGATCAAAAAATATGAACTAATCGGGAAAAGGATGCTTTAAATTGCTAGTTGAGATGACACGTCCATTTTTCCTAAACCTCTATCCATTCCATTGCAAATATTGATACTACTCTTCAATATAGTACTTATACACTACCCGTCTGCGGACACTTAACACCCGAGCGCGTAGCGTTAGGCCGTTTTGCGTTTTTGAGTTTGAGGAAAAGCAGCCAAATATGCTCCAAAAGGTGCCGTAGTCCAATCTAGCACTTTATTGATTGTCCTTGATCAAATTTGGACGGTCTGTCCTAGGGAAAGTCCAGGATTAGCGGTTTTCTATACATTGGGATCACAAGGACCTGACGCGCGTGGATGGCAAGTGTCCGATAATCTCACATTGCTTCTGCCGTAGAGCGCACTAGCTCCTTATTTCACTCTGTTGTGGCTGATGGCTTGATGCCAGAGAGTGACTCTGTTATCGGCAGGCAGGAGACCGATGATCTCCCAAGGTGGCGTGGAGATCTCCCGTCTGGATAGATCGCAAGGAAGTGCGATGGCGGGAAACAGAAGCGTATATAAGGCCGTCGTTTGGGGCCTTAGGGTGTTCCGAGTGAAGTCAGCCGGAGAGCCGCAGCCGCCCCCGTCCTCGTATATTCCATCTACTAATAAAGCTGTTATTCTAGTACGTGTTGCTANGAAGGCCGTCGTTTGGGGCCTTAGGTGTGCGTGAATTGGAGTCAGCCGGATAGCCACAGCCGCCCCGTCTACTGTATTCCAACTGTTTACTAATAAACTAGTATTCTAGTTGAGTGTTACTACAGAAGTAGTAGCAGTAGTGAGTTATCCTCGCAGGAAAGAGAGGGTTAGAGAGAATAGGGTCGCAAGTGAGAGACCCAGAGGTACAGAGGAAGTTTGTGTTCCCGGAGACAGGCGGGGACACAACAGTGGCGATCAGGTGAACGAGCGTATAGATCAAGTGATCTATATTGGAAAACTTGTGCGGAGGCACAGTCAGTGGATAGGGCAGGTGGTCGATTGGAAGAAATAGAGTGCCTTGGCGGCGAGGCAAAGTGAACAGAGATCAGGTGATCAGTTCAGGGTGGCAAAGATGGACCCTCAGGTTATGATGAACATGTTCAGAGACATGATGAGAGAGGAAAGAAAGGAGATGATGGAGATGTTTTTCAAACATCTCGCAGGGTCAGGACAGAATAATGCCACGAATGAGGTGGCATCAGTCCCAAACATAANAGTTTGTGTTCCCGGGGACAGGCGGGGACACAACACATACAATAAATGAAACGGAGTCAGATGTCACGCGCACGTATTTTTTCGCCACCCTGTATATTCCACCAAGATTAGAGATTCCTGCGGCAAGGATGTCGGCAGCTGGGGTGTATTCAGTTCTGGAAGCAGTGGCCTCGCCATCAGCGCGACCGCCTGATGAGATCTGCCATGATTTCTGCCAAAAAAAAAAATTTGGTAGAGAACCCATTGAAAGGCAATAATTTTCCAAAAATGACCTTAGGTGAATGCAGTTTTATTGCAAGCAATACTTCCTGTTGTTGTCTTTCTTTGGAGCAAAAATCACCAAGTGTTCATCTGTTGCAGTTTTCGCGAAAACACAGAGGTGAAGTCAGTGCTCAAAGTATCAATGGAGGAATCTGTGACTGTGTTTTTTGCTAAGTCCCAACCGCACATTATATGCATGTAAGGAGCCTTTTAAACCAACTTTATAACTGCTTTTAAAGAAAAATTCATGAGACAGTGGTTGTTAGGTCACTTTGGTGGCTATGACACATTCACAAAATATTTCCCATACTCGTTGACACCAACAAATCTGGATATACCTGTATAGTTGTTTTATAGCACAGTCCTTTCTTTACCTTGCTTCTATAAAATAATGGGACCTATCGCTGAATTCCTGTGAGAATTATGGGGTTCAATTGACCCTGAGGCAGGGCGAACACTAGGTTATGCGGCTCGTGAGGGTTTTGAGGCCTATATCGAGAAGGCTGGAGGTTTGCTCAAAATCTTACCTGTGATTTTTGGAGCCCATGCATTGGGTATACTCATACTAAATTTTGGTTTCCTTGTCTAACCTACATGCATTTTTATGGCTTGTAAAGTATGGCCGAAGACTTTGCTGTCACCCTTTAATAATCCGTTTTGATGGGGGACCCGGGTATTTTCGAAAAGAGCACTTCTTGCGGTTTAAGAGAGGTCTGAGAAGTAAAACTCCATTTGGAGATTTTGTGGATTTTGCAGGAGAAAATGCCACGACAACCCGTTTTCCTTCAAAAATTTATTTCATGAAAGCGGAACTCTCGTGGGAAACTGGATTTTAACTGAAAGATATTCTGACCCTTTCTCTATTCAGCAGAGAAGACAGTGGAGTAAAGCATTGGCCCTGGAGGAGAAATTAATGACCATATGTTGACAATAACTTATGTATAGCACGAGACAGCCTATGGAGGTATATATTACATTACACTTGTGATCGAATACATTCGAAGAAATGTTCGAATATTCGAATAACTCATTCATTCGGTTTTCCTAGAAAGGTAGACATTTGAGCAATTCATTCCTTTCATAATCTGGAAATACGATTTATTCGAACGATCCATCCATTCGGGTTTTTCAAATCATAGGCCATTTGAACAATCATTTATTCAACTGAGAAAAATGGTATTGGAACAAATCTTCTGAATCTTTCAAAACTTGCAAAACTCCAAACGTTATTTCACTTGAACTGGGAACTTTTATGACACATTGAGGGAGAGCAGCGTGTCGCTTGTCCGAAGGCTTGCGTGGTATGCCTTGAAGGTGGTCGTTGCTGCCCCATCCCTTTCTACCAGGTTGCCTCCCATAATATGATGTGTGTCGAGGGTGACCTTTCTGGGCGCAAGTTATAAAGGCTGTTTATGGGAGCACATACGGGTTTCTGTTAAGAAAAGTGGGGAGATGGGGACATTTACCTCGTTATACCCTACACATCGGAGCTCATATTACAAAAAGAAAAACTTTGTAGTCTCGCCTCCTTTTTTCTCACTGACAAGCTTAGCGTATATTTACAGCGGTGGCAGATAAGGTATGATCATAGCCACTGTTACTGACATAATCGTCCATCGTAACATTATTGAGGATTTACTTATCCAGGTAAAATTTGAGGTTGTGGTGAACTTCAAAGTACTTTTTCTCCCCGCTGGATAACATAATTATGATATTTTGTCGTGACTACCACGACCGCAATTAAGAAGTAGTAGTGCTGTCCCAGTGTCGGCAGTAGCTGTCCCTGCTCGTTGTGCCAGATGCCACGGGTAACTAAGCGCCCGTACCCTGTTTCGGGTAAAGTAATTTTTGTAGAGTCGATCAGTTAATTTTGTCGTCCCATTTGAGATGCAAAGAAAAGTGCACCAATAACAGTCTGACCGATTTCTCGTTATTGTCACTCGTGATATCGATGGAGTGTGAATAACAAATGGAGACCAAAAATGATGTTTTGATGGGTTCGCTCCGATTACTGCCATCACTTGGCGGTGACCAACTCAAGAAAACTGCGTGACCTCCCTCACTTTCGAAGCAGAACTCATCACGTCGAAAAATTCGGAAGCAGCTTCGCGGTAGATATTCGCTCACACTGCCTTCGGTAAAACTAAAGTGGTACTCCGAGCAGCTCCTGCTGCGATGTCGCCAAATTTTAGCTCGCAAAAGTGAAATCAGCAGAGTGTCTGTTTTGGCATCTAACATTCCGAAAATAAAATTTAGTTATCAGTGTGAATTTTGTTCAAAATAGACAAGGCCCTTGAAAAAGCCATGAAACTTGCTACAAAAAAAACTTCTCGTATAGGTGAATATAACAACTGGAAATTCTCTGAACCGAAGAGGATGCATCGAGAAACGCGCATTATTTTTGCACCAACCTAATATGATATACGTAGTAGCCGCTATACTCCTCGAGCAGTATAGCACCCTGCGTCGCCATCGCCGGCGATGGTGGCCCCCGCGATCGATAGGCACCGATGTCACAGTCGCCAACATTAGCGATGGTCGGTCGCCGGTGGTCGCCGTGACGCCTCACTGACAGTCTATGCGCATCGGTCTCACAGTCTACAGGCTACAGTCCTCGAGGACTATAGCGACATTGTATGGTATGCCATACCTCCAAACAAACAAACGCTATTCTGAAAATGTTTCAGTGCCCCAGCGGAGTGTGGTCCAGAGACGTAGGAGTGGTTTCATCCAACGTTCGCCATCACTTCGTTTCTTCCATTGCAAACGATTACGCTGTGGCCCCTCTTGATGAAAACAGCATGCTGGTTGCTCAAATATCATCCAAGTACGATGCTGATCGCTTTTCTTTCCTGCTTTTGCAAAAAGATCTGACATTGTTCCAGCAATTCCGTTGTCATAGAGCTGCCGTCTAATATAGCAGTCAACCTTGCCAGATCGACCTCACTGCTTCAACGATTCAGTGTGTTTGCTTTCCTTTGTTGTTCTTCCTTTCTCACTTCCTTTTTTCGTCCACACCACATCGTTGCATTGCCGATCGCAAGAGGAAGTTGTTGAGTTTTTTTCAGCTGGATCTCCGTCACGTGTATGTAGCGAGGCCAATTGTTCTCACATGTGTCGTTTCATTCGCGATTCAAGGAACAAATACGAGTGTACATGTCCACTTGGATACGCCATCAGCAGTGAGAGGTATGCTTTCTTCAATTTCCTTATTTCTTGCTCGCTCGATATATGTTGTTGGGCATCCGCCTGTCTCCGGATACACAGACTTTTCTCCTGTCAAGATTCTCCTTCTCGACTCTTACTACTTCTACATGGTCTAACTAACGAGGGTCTCTGCACCTCCGGTACTAGTTCTGTAGCAGCACTCGCTCCGAATAGCAGATTTATTATTAGCAGGTGACGGGGGTGGCTGCGGTCATCCGTCAGGCTCCACTTAGAACTCATAGGGCTCAACCCTACGGCCTTATATACACCTCTGTTTCCCGCCATCGCAGTTTCTTGCATCTATCGATCTCCACGCCACCTAGGGAGATTATCGACTTACTTCTTTGTAATCTATCGATCTTCACGCCACCTTGGGAGATCGTCGGCTTTCAAGCTGCCGATAACATAACACCTTTCTGCCATCACGCCATCAGCCACAACTCCTCCCTCAGTAGGAAAGTTAACACAGAAAATTATGCTACTAAACAGTTGGCAATAACCTACGAAATAAATTAAGAAAAATCACGGAAGTCTCATAGAACAGCACTACCCAGGGGATCGGGCAAAACGGTGGACGGGTTTTTGGATTCTTCTCGATTTTCTCAGCGTTGTTGGCGAAGATCCTTGGATCGGCGACACGGTTGGCGTTGCATTGGACACAGCTGGTAGACGCGTATTCGATATGACACGGTCCGGGTTCGATTCGACGTTTGTTTCATGTCTCATGTAGGCGTCTTCTGCTGCTAAGACTCCCAGCAGTACCTTCAGACTTTCATTTTTGCTTATATCATCTTCCTACTTGTAACGGCAACGAAATCGGTTCACATGCTTGCGAACAACACTTTCATACTATTTATGTTAGTTTCAGTTCTATTTGAAATTACACTTATGTTAAATAGGGAGCTACTGAGTTTTTGGATACCCAAAATGCGTTGCTCTGGAAGAAGGGAATCGGTAACCTGCCAAAAAAGTCCATTATCCCTGCTAACGACAGTCATTACATCGTTGATTGAATAAACTATAGAATAAAGTTATGATCAAAACAACAAGAGATCGAATTTCTGGACAGGACTTTTTCGCCATTCTTATGCATGCATTTTGTCTCTGAATTGGTATGATTCCATAGTTGTAGCAATTTTCCTCCACCTCTTTTCAAATGTGTCTAGATTTCGATCAGTACATATGTATTGATCAAGCTTTTGAGGAACTGAATTTATTTAGTCCATCTACTTGCGTACTGAATGTACCCTGCAGTGCATGGCAGTTTGCCTGTGACGACGGCAAAGCTTGCGTTCACTATGCGAAAAAATGTGACCGCATTCCAGACTGCGGGTGAGTATACAATACTTCAAATCTCTATATAAAATGAATGTCTGATGTGTATGTATGTCTGTACATAAGGAATAGAAATCCCGGAGACTCAACCGATAGGGGCCGAACTTTGCGCATGGGCCGACGGAGGTTTTGTGCTACTTTTCGCCCTGGATAATCGATTCATTAATCCATTATATCGATTTTATTGATTTTTCACTATTTTTGCATAGGGGTCGGTGCGGATACGCCTACTGGAGCTAAACACGAATATGACAACCATTTTACACGGAATATTGATTTGTCGATTTCATTGATTTTTTGCTGTTCTTGTACATGGAACGATGGAGACATGTCTACTGGGGTTTCTCAATACGCTGAACACGAATATGACAACCACATTCTACGAGCATGCCGAGTTACTAATTTTATCGATTTTTCCGCCTTTGCTTAGTGATGGGTAAGGACGCGTGCGCTGCGGTTCTCCAACACGGTGAACGTGAATATGTCAAGGATTTCAGAAGGATTGACGATCCAAACAACTTTACCTGCTTTTTTTTTGCAAGCGTGGATGAAAAGGGCCACTTAAGCTGATACCAAAATAATGAGTACTTTGAAATCATTCATTGGGTGTAATAATTGTCTTCATCAGCGTTGAACAGCNGTCACTTGTCCGCAACGACAGTGCAGACTTTCCGCAATAACGGTGGACAGAGGGTTAGTTTATCCTCCAGCTTGGAGTCTTTTAAGATTGTAAGCTTGGGGGTTGAGACGGTTTCGATCACAAATAATGAACTGCGAGCCACTTTTAGGCCTCCAAGGAAGACCATTCCGTCCAAACGTCAGGCCAACAATAAAGTTTTCTATCTAAAAACCTGGTTGGCTAAGAAGTAAAAAGAAGCTGCAGTTAGAGTAGTCCCGTGAGGCAGAGCAGTCCTGGTTACCGTAACCGCTACGAGCTGTAGAAAAACAGGAGAGATAGCAAACCCTGTGCTGCTCCACCCATTTTCGCGTCATTTGCGCCACTTTTTTGTATAATAGAGGCCGTCATATAAGCCAGCAGAGAGCCTGCCATACCGTAGTCAGCACTTCCTGCTTCTTGCCTATCCTGCTCTAATTAGGTTTTATACTATTCTGCACGAAATATAGTTGGACGATTATATTCAACATATATACAGATACGTGAGTTCGAAGTTAAGCAACCAATTGATAAGATTTTTTGAAAAATATGAGCACATATTGCATAGGTGAATATTTTAACACATCATACACACTATAGTGAGTTTCCCTTATCTCACTGATGAGTGCAGGGGGAAACTTACTTTTATGTTAAGCCTTCTTATAAGGTGAATGCAAGAAATGAAAACTGAAGAGATAGGTAAAATATGAACATATCATATAATATTGGAAGTTAATTTGCTTTTTTGAGATCTTCTGTCCAGGAAGTAAACTTTGCAAAACCAGTACTTTTAATTTGAGGATTGTTCGCATCTTCTCACAGCTTTGCCTAAACTGTAGCGCTGGAACAAAGGGATCAGTGGTTTTTCCAGAAGATAGCGCATGGTTCATGCCAGTGGTGACGGTTGTATAATATGTTAGGCTGAATAAGCAAGTCATGTGACAAAGTTACGAAAGTGGAAAAAAAGTTAGAAACAGAGGGAGATCAAAGCTTCAAGCAAGGCTTTCTCGACAGCAAAATGTATCAGCAGGGCTTGGGGATTCTTACCCCATGCGAGGTCCCTGGACTAGAACTTTCGAAAAATGTCAAAAATACTCTTCAAAATAGTTCGAAACTTTGTAATCGTTTCTTGAATCGTTGCTACTGCTTTCATACATTTGTTCTTGGACAGTTTATTTATTTATTTATTGATGCTTATTTATTGATGATTGATTTATTGATGAAAGACCATGCGGGTACAAATAAGTATACGCGGAATTTAAGCTTTTGTTGTGTATCGTAATTCGGCCTCAAGATGAGCTTAAAGGCAAGGTCCGGGCAGAATTTCGTCTCCTGGATTTTTATTGAATTCGTCCGCCACAGCGACGCCTTGGACGGAAACAAAAGAAAAAACCCTGAAAAAGTCTCACAACGAACGGTTTTTATCGACAATTTTTGGTATTGCGGCTGCATGGTTGCATTGTACGTGCTTTCAAAAAACGCTATACGGCGGGCGCACATATTGTCTACTGTGACATCGTAGGAAAAAATCATTTTCGAAGGACTGTACATAGTCCATTTGATGAGGATGGTCTCAGGAAGTGTTCGTTAAAGTGTCTGTATCCACGCGTATCATCCATCTTTGTTCATTATCCATGCGGGCACCCTTTGTGAGCTGGAGCATGTTTTCCTACGGCTACCGTAAACCTCGAACGTTTGGTCCCATATCTTGCGATAGAGCTTACGTCGAGCTCTCAAACTTGAAATGCGTGCTACACACATTGTTTGGCCTCCAAGAAACAAAAAACCTCGATAGGCAAGATTTTGACCGGACCTTGCCTTTAAGCTTGATACGTTGCCAATGAAGTGGAAAAAATCGAGTGTATGTCTGTCGATCAAGAGGAAGGGAATGGAAAATGAAGCTCAGAAGTTAAAAATTTCAGCTCTCTGGGTCACGGTACTCCTGGTTTTCCTTCCAGTCACTCATGCCAACTTCCAACCTTGTACTGCAAGTGGAATAGGGAGAAAACCTGAGCATTTCGAGCACAATGGGTTTATTTCCGAACTCTTGCGTTGTAAAACTAACAGCTATCATCGTTACGCGGAGCGCAGCAATTCGATCAAGGTCGAGACCCTTGCAGAAACGGCTACACAACAACCCGTGAGCATAGGACAATTTTCTACCTCTTGCTAATTACCAGTTCACAGTTATCGTTGTAGCGTCTCGCCGTTGCTGGGAATCAAAACCAGNAGCTAATTTGACTTTTAAAGTGGGCGAGCACGTGAGCTCAGAAGTTGCCGTTTGCCTTCCAAAACACAGACTTCGCCTTTGAATCAATTTCTCTAACGCATCGCTACGTCTGAGGATTAACACTGATTTTTCTTTAATAGGAGTTTATTGGCTACTAATGTGAATACATTGTCTCTCGCTACAAGATAGGATTGCTTCAATAAAAAAATTGGGAAATTTGCTCTGGTGAGCTCTTAAACTTAATGCTGCTACTAACTGCAATAAAGAAATAATTCTAACAACATGGATGTTTCTGTAGGAGATTCTGAATGTACGGAACTTTGCAGAACGCCGTCTTCTACTATATAATGTGGAGATATTGCCAAAAGCGACCCGCCAAAAATTAATAAAATTTGCGAAAGCAGGCCCAAGTACTCAGTTGTCATACTAATAGTTGTCGTCATTAGCGTTGAATAACCGGGAGAAATAAAACATCCGAGCGAAGTCGGGCACACCATCTAGTGATTTAAAATATTGTATAAGTTGAATGAGTAGTATTTTAAAGAAAGTGTGCGCAAACGCGGAACGGAATTATGGAAAGTATCTTGTCATCGGATAGGTTTTATCCAGAAATTTCCCCTTGATTCCATTTAAGGGGTTTGTTTGATGCACTGTTCGCGAAAATTGCATCAGTTTTCGAACTTAGCCCCGTTTCTGTGAGGATGTGCTAGGAGTAGAGTATGAAAGAGAGAGAAGATGTCGATTTTTGCAAGGAAATGGCGATTTGGTAAGACACTATCTCGCTTTTTTCATTCTCGGAATTTTCCCGGAATTTTCTTCACTGATTGCTTAAGGAGTTCTTCAAGACGGTAAGCATAAACATCGCATCCACTTTGTACTGCACCCGCAATGACGTCAGCAAGGCTGTGGCTAACGTCGCTGTCATTACTCTCGTTTTCCTACTGATACCAACATTTTATTTCATTCACCCATATTAGTATAGATATTATTCTTCTATTCTATTCCCGTATATTATTCTCGCCGTAGCCATAGGAAAAGGAGAGTATGGTAGGAAGCTAGTACGATTTTCATTAATACTGCATCGAGTAACCCCGAAGTGAAGTCTAGAAGGAATGTTCTGAGGGAAACTGATCCAATGACAAGGCACTTTCTATAATTCTGTAAAGGCGAACTTCTAACCTCCTTCTTTGTTCCTGCTGTTTATAAGCTCACAAATTGTCCCCATCCTGAACCAACTACAAATTCATCTCCGAATTTCTTAGGACTGAGCTGAAGCGTTGTTTCAGTGATGGGAGCGACGAATCACCATCTTTATGCCGAAATGTGAGTCCTGATCGATGGCTTTGCAATGATGGATTTAGCACGATTGACCGTCTGTTTGTATGTATATCTTTTTTTAATGTGACACAAGGATGATCTTATTTTCAAAATTGTTCTTCAGTTGTGTAATGGGAAGGTTGACTGTGAGGATGGATCTGATGAGCGACATTGCAGGTAAAAGATTTGCTTGAAAATTCTTCGTTCGGATCGGCAAAATGCTTTAACATAAACTATCTTGAATCACTTTTAATTCCTCCGGCGACAGCGGAGGTGCTCAAACATAACGCAGTTGAAAGTAAGATTCCATGCACTAAGCATTGGCACTGAAGCAAATGCAATAAAAGTGGAAAGTGCAAAGTGCTCATGCTTCAGATGGAAACAAAACTGTTCTTCTTCGATGTGGTTATTTCATTTCTCATGTCGTATGCTGAATTAACGATTTTCATACTCTTTTATCTCCGGAAATCGCAAAATTATCCAGCTACTTTCAGTTCCTAAAAAATTTTCCCTTGCTTTAGTTGGTCGTAGTGGTAAGAAAGAGTAGCGTCATAGAAATAGTGTCATATGTGATAGGTAGTGTCCTTAGATTTTTTGTTTAATCTCTGAATCGTTTGGGTGATTGTTGTGGTTTCTGTGATGAACTGATGTTTCTGGGTATTTTTGGAGATACCGGAAGGATGTAATCAAATATGGCTGATCCAGATAAGCGAATATATCGTGTAGCCTAAATTCTGAAGGACCCAGTCATAAATGTTGCTTATAGTATTATGTAAGTCTATTTTCGCTCACTTAGATTAGAGCAGAGATGAAAATCCAAATTCGAGGTCATTGGGGAGTGTAAATTGGAACAACGTAGTTATCACCTTCCAGGACCTCGGAAGCCACCGGCACGACATTGTGCTTCAACGGATTCACTGAGCTATTGAGTTGGGCAATAAGTTCGTGCGGTTGTACGTGAGCTTAGGAACTACAGCTTTCCACAAACAGCATCAATCAGAGCAAGTGATTTATGTTGCCACTTTCTTCCACTACGAATGCTGTCTGAGACCGAGCAGTTTCCCGGTTCCATCTCCATGTAAAGCCACATTGTTTGATTCGACTCAATTCGTGACCCCCAGCTGCAACTCTTGAGTGGAACTCCAGGAGTTGCCTGGGAAAACGAACAAAATAAGTGGTTGGAGACTGGTCCAGGCATGTAGAGGTGTATGAGTAAAATTACCTTTTGTGTTAGCACCTCTATTATCGTTCTGGTGGAATATGAAGAGAGGAGTCGCGCATTCTCAGTGTAAAGGGGTCCTTCGTTGTTTTTCGCGAAGTGAATCAGTTGAACTCAGTGGTGGTTGAGATTTGACATTCGTAGTGGTTCTTCTTTACATCCAGAGCAAAATCTAGCGGATAAACGTTTCATTGTTCTTCAAACTCCGTATTCAGAACGAGTGACATCCTTTAGAGAAAAAAACTTGCCTCTATGAGGTGGGCATCCGCTTGTGCGCCATCTTTCCAGCAGTAATGGCTTCTCTTTAGATGTCGTTGATATCCATCCGCTTTTGAACTGCATTCGATCCCCGATTGAAGCAGAACAGTAGGAGTTGTCGGAGACTTTCGTTCTAGTTGAATTGGAGCTTCACGCTCCTTGCGTTAGAAAGTGACATGCAGCGGGAGTTGAGGAAATCTGTCAGAACATTTGTAAAGAGTAAAACACGAGCTACAAAGTGGTTTATGATGCGCAATCGAACAGATCTTAATTCTGAGTAAAAATTTAAGATGAAAAAAAAACCCAACGAACTTATTGCCCAACCCAATACTTTGCATCTGACTCCTTATTACAGATGCCTGTCGCCTGCATCTGAGTTCGATTGTTCATCCTTTCCGCTAAAATATGATGGAGAATGTGTGAAGCGGCGACTGATTTGTGACGGCTTCCCTGACTGCGAAAACGGAGCCGACGAAAGTCCAGAGGTAGTTCCTCGTTTATCTCTTTTCGCTGCTTACAGGAAGGTGAGACTTTCAGATGTGTGCAAGTTACCACGATCTCTCAGAACAGTTCAGTTCATCTCCTGAGTGGTTATACATGTTTTTGTTGGGACTTATAATGCTTTTCTGCACTACCATTGTTTTGTTTTGCTGCTTCCGGTAAGGGTCACCTTTAACCCCTTAATAAATTACCGTCGTATAGGTTAAACTTAGTTGTGGATTCTATTTTTTAGAAACTATTCTATCTGTGGTAATGGAAGACTGGAAGCTAGTACCATCCACCAATTACACAGTGATGGTATTGCAGAGGCAAACATTCTTCTCCCACCTCATCTGCACAGTGGGACTCATGTTGAGGTTCTGACAGCTGTCCTTGTCAAGACGAAGTTTCACATTATTTCTCTTATTGGAGATCTTCGTAGCGCTGATCACTACGAGTTTGAAAAAAACGTTCGAAACATTCACACGCCAAAAATCGTGGGTTTAGGGTATATGATGTGATGCGAAGGTGTGAGCTCTCAATTCGTATCCACATGAGACGCCCTAGCCTGATTATTTCCAGATTATTCCCGCTAATTGACTTATCTGTTGTCTAGTATAGTGGCCCCGTGAGCTTCCTATGCGTCACGTCTCATAGTATTTTAAATAGTGTTGCTACGAGAGTTTCCTTAGAATGCAGGCACTTCTAGTTAAGCACTAGTCATCATCCAGAACTCAGTTCAAGAACCACGTGTAATGATCACGTGCCTGACGAAACCGAACAACCCAACAGATTCAATGTCTATTAAACATATGCGTGATATTGCACAATTTAACCGATTTGGGCCGTAGTAGACAGACACATTACAAATGTGCCAGGAGAAATAAGGTAATCCTTAGCCCTGGACTCAGGTGCCCCTTCTACACAGACTCGTGTGCCCCTATAAATTGGACCCGTGTGCCACTTTGATTCGCACCCCTGCTCCACTTTATCACTGAACGAAGAGAAATCCGTAGCTTTGGACCAGTATACCCTTTCATTCGGGCCCGTGCTTCCCTTCTTTCCACTCAAACCGTGCCCCCTTT
>JARK01000469.1:4626-37636 GCA_000688135.1 Ancylostoma ceylanicum
TTTTTTTTATTATTTTTAGTGACATTTTTTGATTTTATATCCTAATTTTATTAATATTTTATATCATAGTTCTATGCCAAATTTCCCAGAATTTCAACCCCAAAAGAACCTGTGAAACGGTGAAAACCGATATGGTCTGAATTCGAATACTGTTGAAGAAAGTACAAGTGAAGATGTGCAAGATGTGAAGATGAAATAAAACCAAATATTTTCTCCCAATAGTTTCATTGCAATTTTCAAAACATTTTCGTGCTCCACTAATATCTTGTGGATGACCGGTTTGAATGACAATTTATATTTCTTCAAGAGAATTCAATTCAAAACTAGACATAATCCTGCTGGTTTAAACCTCTATAATAATTTCACAGAACCTCTTTTCAAATTTAAATTCTTCAAATTTCAAGATGAAATTCGAAGGAGCTTCCTGAAACAATAACTTCTGGTTCTCTTAATAAACCGTTGCAAAAAGCTTCAAAAACTAGTTCTGTAATGCTTGTCCCTACTCTAAACCTTCCTTTCAGCTTTCGTCGCGTTGTCGCGTTGCGATCGCCGCGCGCGTAACCTATGAGGTGGGCGGGGCTGAGGACGCACGCAGCGCAAGCCCCTGGAGGGCTGCCAACAACAGCGCAGCTCATGAACTGTCAATTACTGGCCGTCGCACCCACTAATTACGGCTGGCGGTACAGGCGCGGGTTCCTCAGTGCCGCCTCCCGTTCTCGCCGATCACAACTATAATAGAAACATGAGTGATTGACTACACGTACTGTACCGGTAACTGTGATTCACAGCTATGGTCAACTCCAAATGTCCGTAGACAAGAGTTGGGAGCGCGGCGCGGTTTTCCTCCGCGTCTCCGCCCTACATGCCACGCTGAATCCGTGCAGCAGACAGCGAGAGACCCGCGCCGCGGCCCCAACTCTTGTCTGCGAACATTTGGAGTTGACTATACCTAAACGTTCCAAAGAATATTCCCACGCATTGTTGGAAGTGACTGGTCATGGCGGGTCCATAGGCATCTAATTTGATTCACGATAATTTTACGGGCAAGGCCGTCACAAGGGTGTTTCGTATGTGACCCCAGCTAATGAACAGTTTCTCTTGCTTCTTTGCTAATGTTTCGAGGATTTCGCAAGTGTGATGGCTTTGCAGAACCTCTAGTGGCTACCCCACCGAGTTTTTCGTTAGATTTACACTAGTTGCCTGCGCCGGTCGCGCTTCAGATGCGCGCATCCATAGGGAAAATTTTCCATGAACATTATTCAATACACGATGTACATGCTCAATGGAACGAAATGAAATTAGACGGTTTGTCAAGAAGGTGTTTACCATTCTCCAGAAATCCGCTTGTGTGTTTTGGAGTGGAGCTTGAGTGCAGATGAAAGTGTTGAGTAGTGGACCACCACGCACATAGTTAGCATGTATGAAGTCGGATGTGCCACTGAAACGACGTGTTGCACAGCGACAGAGGTAAAGCACAGTGATTTCAAGAAAATGCGACACATACTAGGGCTTGGACGAGTCAGGCGTCATTTCTGTTGTATGCTCTCCTGAGAAAATTTTTCCAATCAGATCGGCTCGATTTGTTTGTGGAGACCCGTCGTCAGAAAGACGCACGCGTGTGACATCACAGCAAGGGATCACTACAAACGGAAAAGGAAATGTTGACCGCAGTAGAAAGTGGGCGGGAGGGGAGCGGGGTGGGAAATATAGAGTCTACGCCATTTTGGGAACCCGGATAGGAAATAAAATTATCAAAAATTTCATTTATAAAAAACAATTATTAAAAATTGTCCAAAAAGTAATGATGAAAATAAACAAGTAATATACTAATGCAAAGTTCTTTATTTATTCTGTAGAGTAATTTCGAAAATTTCGCGACACTTTCTCGAGGGTTATTGCACCCACAAGGAGATAGAATTTCCGCAACAGATAGATGCTTTCCGGCACTTCAGCAGCAAAATAGGACGGCTCCAGAGAAACAGCTTTAGGAAAAGATTCACGGGCGACGGGACGCAGAAGAAAAGACACTTTCGAAGTTTCTGTGGAGAAGAATCGGCTTAGATCAAAAGCCCTGAAATTCTGCAGCAGGACTGTCACCACAGCTTTGCCCCGAAACAACTTGCAGACAAGCTTTAAAGTAGCAATTCGTTGTTTGAGTTTGAGGCCATCATGACATCCAAGAACAGGTTGTCTGCAATCTTTTTTGCCAAAAGTTCATCGAAGCCAGAAGAATTCATCGACTACTTTCTCCCAAGAACAACTAGCGCAATTAGCTTCTCAGATCATCGGACCTCTGGCCAGGGCGCAGAATCAAAGAGTATGGGCTATCACATATTTACGCATCGTTTGTCTCAATCGCTCCTCGACCTTTTAATGAATAGCACCTCGTTTTCAGCAATATGTGATACATGCTGCTTCACACAACGCCAGTTCTATGGCTTCTCTTAGTAACAGCAGAGAGCTGGTGCACAGAATGTTGTCATAAGGTAGTGTTACCAATGTTTAAAGCGCTCAAAAAGTTGGTGAAGGAACAGATCTAACTTCTAGACTGAATGTATGAATACATCGGTCCTTTACTCACATTTGCTCCTCGCCTTCATAAGATAGTTCGCATTGAAAGCTGTTTGCGCGGCTTCCTCGGGGGAGAGCTCGTTCGAAGCAAAGAAGGACTCCAGACGGTTAAATTCCGCCGTAAACTGCTACAACAGATAACGTTCAACAATAAAACAATCTTGCAAGCATATTCCTAGCAGACATCGCTAAGCAAATAGAAAACCAACGTTCACGTGGCAGTTGAACTTGCCAGGCTCAATCAGTATCGACCATTTCACTCTGCTCGTCATCTGCTCCGCGAACCTCGAAATACGGGCAGCTATTTGCGCCGAGACTTCATCTGGTTGCCGGAACCAGTTGTGCAGAGGATCTCGCTGAAATGGTACTACTGTGGCAACATGTGATAGCGCACAAGAATTGGCACTATTCCACATTAGGGGCCCCAAAATTTTCAAAATTTTTTTTTTCGCCGAAACTTTGTATAGGGTGGTTATTTGAGGTGCTGAACACGAATATCGCATTCATTTTGTACCGTAACCCCATTTTGGTAGGGTTACGGTAGGTTAACCCAAGATACGGTACCTCATGGAATTCGCTGAAACTTTGCCCAGGGGGGTAATTTGAGGTGCTGGTCACGAATATCGACATCAATTTGCATGCCACCTTCGTCTTCTCCGTGAAATTGGCATTTTCTTCGAATTTCATACCGTATACCTACCGTATCCTTACAAAAGTGGGGTTACGGTACAAAATGAATGCGATATTCGTGTTCAGCACCTCAAATAACACTTCTATACAAAGTTTCGACGGAAATTTTTTTTTGAAAATTTTGGGGCCCCTCATGTGGAATAGTGCCCGAGAAATTCAAGTTCAAGGAAATTCAGTGGTCGAGGTCTGCAGCAGACAACACACGCAGCATGGTGCTCTAATTGTCTGCGCATCTATACAGTTTACTACACTATCCCCTGATTCTAATATCCTACGTTCAAATCTGCCCAAACAGGTGGGAAAGCGCGTGCAAGTGTATACAAACCACTGTGCGAGGGTGGGTTGAAAAGTTACCGAAATAACAGTAAAAACAAAACAAATCCACCCAATCTGTATATATAAAAGTGAAAGTTGGTGCGTGCGTGTATGTACGTATGTATGTAATGAATAGAAATCGCTGGGAGTGAACCGATCCGGACCAAATTTTGCATGCGGTCTACCACGTGTCGTATATAATATTCTGCCCGTATAAAATTCTGCCCACTATGCGAAACTCTCCGCACGGGACGCATTATTTACGATTGCAAAACCTAGCTCACCATAGAAAGTTTTCACCGGCAAAGAAGAACTCATTTGATACTCCACCTATGGAGGCAGCGCTTCATCATTTCCTCAAATTACACTGAATTCTCTCGCCTGCTATGTTATTTTTCTATTTTTCCCAAAAAAACGAAGCTGATTTGAATACTTTTAGTTTTTTTTCGGGTTTCGCAACTCAGTTGCGTACTTGTATTGACGGCCGTCATTAGGTGGAGTTTCTCATGCGTGGTGCTTCGACGGTAGGAGTTTTACGTGCCGGGCAGAAGTTAACGCGTGTGATATTCTGTCGGGCAGAGTATTATATGGGCAGAACATTATATACCGCACCGGCGGAGGTTATAGGCTACATTATGATGGGAATTATCGATTAGCTTATCCATTGTATCGATTTTATTGATTTTTTGCCTTTTCGCTCAGAAACCGGTGAGGACATGTCTACTAGGGTTCCTCAACACGCTGAACACGAATATGACAACCGTTTTGCATCAAATTATTGATTTATTGATTTTATTGATTTCTCTACTTTCGTTTGGGAACAGGCAAGGACGTGTCTGTTAGGGTTCTCTAACGCGCAGGGTACGAATATGACAGCCATTTTGGGCGCGGGTACCGACTCTTCCCATGATTTCATCGATTTTTTTCACCTACGCTCGGGAATGGGTGAGAACATGTCAGGTGGGATTCTCCAATATGTCTAACACGAATACGACAACTATTCTGCAAGAAAGTGTAGATTCATTGGTTTTACCGTTCTTTCCATGTTTGAACAGGTAAAAAAAGGTTAACGAGACTATTTGACCTGGTGATCACCGAAATGATGAGAACTTCAAATGGTGAATTTGTATCCTAATTAACCGCATCAGCGTGCAATAGTAGAATCCCGAGCTGAGCCGGGAATGCTGTCTAGTAATTCATATTTTTGCCCATTCCCATAGAAGCTTAACGCACTTGGTCCAATCTTTTCCAAGTCATCCGTTCTTTCCCTGTAATCGCTTTCTCTGAAGTACAAAAAGTGACGGTTTATAGCTAAACTTCGCTCGTCGTTTAACCCTAACTTTTTCCTAAACAGACGAAATTTGACATCCGTGGACGAGCAGAAGTACAATGAAGCCATTAAAGAAAATGAGCAGATGCGAAGAATTCTCAAGTTTGATTTACTTTTTTTTTCGAATTTCCGTCAAGGGACAGGCATTGGTAGAACGGTCATACTGTCATGGAGATACAGAGCTGTTTTACTTGCCCGGAAGAACACTTTGCTAGAATCCCCACTTGAAGTCTCCCATAAATACTTATCGATATGATGAAATAACACCTTCTCTGGAAATTAGCAAAATTCCCTCGACGGGAGCGAAAACGGGTCCCTCCACCACTCCACCACTATAAATGGACCTTTTCTCTTTCGGACCCGATTTTGTTGTCTCATCCAAAGTTTTGAATACTCTCATTTACCTAAACGGTAGCACTAAAGTTAGAGTTCATTTCCAGCCGCGATTCTCTTATCCATTCCAAGGGAATTGTTCAAAATAAGAAGCTAAGTTTATTGTTGGAATACGTTATTTTTAGGTTTGTGGAAATGCGGCACCGTCCTTTCAAAAAGTTTTCTGGACTCATTAATTTTTGTGAAATAAAGATTTATTGTGCAAGAGAGATGCACAAAACCTCGATTCCACATACTTTTAATTGCCACCTACATGAACGACTTCAGGCATTTTATCTATGATTTTTAGAACAATGGCCTTTCTTCATCAACCTGCACTTGGTTCACTTTCTGTTCGCATGTAGCAACGCACTAATTTCCAAATCCAAAAATTAACTTTGGAAAATGAAGGCGACGAGGTGTTCGAAGCAGCACCATGGTGCGATTTGTTTTCCTTTCCGTATTCCCCTGCAGATGAGAAGATTTAATAACCACCCAAAATCCGTCTCTATCAATAGCTGAGTGCATTTCAAGTTGCTTGAACTGGAATGCTTGTTAAGACCGAGTTTCTGTCGGATCGACTTGACATTTACAGCCTTTCCCTATAGAGGATTAATCAATGCAAGACCATAAAATATTTGGAGAACAGCAACTATATTGTGGTCATTCCGGGAACTTTTCAACGCATCCCTTCATCCCGACAGATTTTGCAAGAACTGTTAGCCGAAGCCACATTTGAGCGGTGTTCCAGCAATGTCGAGAGTGCTCCTACTTCCATGAGATAGGACCGCACCGCTTAAGCGGGTTCGTCGCGGTGGTCTGGGTCAATATCTCCGGCAGCTGGGGAAGAGAGCTACACACTTGACACTCTCGTTGGAGAAAATCTAAACCGCCTGCTCAGCATTGTGAATTGAATCTTTTTCAAACCAAATTGGCCAACAAGAAAGCATTTTGTGAACAACACAAGTACAGCTGACCTCTAGAGCTGGTGGTATACTTCACGCAGAGTATAGCACCCTGCGTAGTCGTCGGCAACGCTTTTGCCCACAGTGCTTGTCGATTCCCTGAGCTAGAATTCATGGAATGTTGACCGTGCAAACTAACGACGGCTAGCGTGATTGGTTACGCAATGTTAGGAGACGCAGACTGTTAGAGCTGGTTTGCTAGACTGGTTTCGCCTGGCTATCACGTTCATGAATCCCAGTCCTGGCGCTTCAGATGCGCAAGACGCCAATAATCGATATGCGTTAATGTCTATTTCGCATGGCTTACAAAGACTCAAGGTGCTATAGTCTACGCAGAGTATACACACCTATTGATAGCTGAACCTGCTCTTCCTCTCGGAACACCAATGTTTGTGGATGTGCATTCATGAGTAGGCTTCTCCTGATTGTTTTCGAATGTAAAAGCAGCTGTAATGTAAAGGAACCTACGCTTTTCAACCGATTAAAATGAGAAGCGGCTTTAAAAAGAACGCTACTGCATTCGCTGATGGAGGGCACCAGACGATCTTTCAGCCAACCCGTCATCTCCTCCCTGAAGTAAAAACGATAGTTATTGCACAATCATCAGTTCTCATATGGAGTATTACCCGTATTTCTTGACCAGGTCGGTTTCGTCAAGCTCGAAGAAGCCCGACTGCGCCACCATGCTCTGCACGAGCTCTAGTCGTGTTTGCTCGTCACAGAGGATTCCATCCACTTTGAACAGCTTCTGCGCGATGAATGTCTTGAGTTCCGAGTCCTCGTACGTTTCCTTCAACACAGCTTTCACGAAAGAGTTTGTATGCATGAAAACCCTGCACTATTTTAAGAGAAAACAATTCATACTCACGAGACGTTTTAGCAAAGCTCTGTCCGTGAAATAGTGAAACCATCTTTGCACCAAACCGCCTTTGTTTTGAGACTGAAAGATGAGAGGGGAATTTGCTAGAACTTGCTCACTAGTCAAATTCAGAAGAGAAAATATGTACCTCGAAGATCTCCTTTTCCATTCTCGCTTTCTGACCTTCAGTGAAATTTTCGTCGACGATGGCATCCTGAACCAGAATATCACTGCTTGGTCCATTAAGCGCCAGTACAATACAATTTCGTATTTGAGGGTAAGAATAAAAATTTTAGATTATCCTGCAAGAAATGCTTATTTGCACATTATTTTTCCATTTATGCAACGGAAAGTGTATGAGTTATCGAAAGGAAAAGTACGAGAGTGCTTTGCTGTCGGTGCTCTGTGGCATAATCTACCACGTTGTTATTACCTGAGTTGAGCCAGGAAGGACCGTTCTGAAAGATCTTTCTGCTTTTAGGAGTGATCAGCAAGGCACATTTGACGGACGGTGTAGAGAATGAAATAAAATGCTTTACGAATTTTGCAATTTTCCTCGAGAGAAACTTCCTGCTTTGACGGAGTTTTTTTTTTCTTGAATGGAGATTTTTTTCGCGGCAACCTACCATTTTCAGTTCGCCTCGTAACTCATTTTTGAAAAATTCAACTCTTCAGCACACACAACGGTTTTGCTCCCTCAATTTCGCCGGTGGTTCTAGACTTAGCTCACTTGTGAAAACGGCAATGTCCTTCAACCCCAAACTGTTTGAGACAATGGACATGTGTAACGATTGTATTTAATTTCACTAAATCGTTTTAGTTAGTCCGAAGGTCTTGCACAGAACGTTTTTTCTCGATCCAGGCGTTCTTGGTTTTAAATTGAAATATTTGGCAATAGAATGTGGTGAAATGCTCTACTATTTCTCAACTATGCATAAAAGTTGTCAGCATAAGTTCTATCCATGAGCAAGAGTGGTATCACTGTTATGTTTGAAAATCTGCAAAATTTGATGAAAAACTTTCGTAGCAACCGAACTCTAATTTACAGAAGGTTTTCATGATAAGACACTATAAAAAATAAAGAGAGAAAAATTACAGGTACTCAATGCTCCCATACATAGTTGCCGATTTTCACTTTATCTGTGCTCGAAAAGAGTTTTCACTGCAAAAAGGAGAGCGATCAATGGGCGGATGTGATCTGCAAACTGTATGCTCTATAACGACTGGTGAACTCAATCACTGAGCTAAGCTATGGGACGATCGTGGCTCTTGGCAAGGAGACTAAATTTTCTAATCCAAAAAAAAATTCGAGGTCATTTTCTTTTTTAATCTAGTTTGATTTTCCAGAAATTTTAGTCCCTCATTTGTGCTTTATGCCCATCACTTTCATTCATCTTCTAGTATGCCACAGGCCTAAGGCGCTTTGCCTTCAGGATCTGCCCCGTAGCTTTGCACATCTTTTAAGTACCTTGAGAAGGTGTGAGCGACCAGACATCGAGAGAAGCTGGAAGAAATCTTGTTATGAGACTATGTGCATTGCTGAGCTTTACGAAAAAAAGAAAGGAAAAAGAAAGCAGAATTGGACTCCGATTTTAAAGGCAAATAAACCAAGAGAGTTTGCTCACATGGAATTCGATGCTGCTGGCCACGGACTGGGTATCGGTGCCTTTACTTCTGTGCGCCAACATCTTTTCTGGAGAGTGAATGTGTAAATAATACATGATTGTACAACATGAAAAGGCCAAACAGAGTGATACAGTGGAAAACGAGGCACAACAAGCAACTGCTACGTCGCCGAAAATATTTCGCATCGATCCTCGGTTCGTTCAAGATCATAAGTGGGCATCAGGCGCAGGTGGCAAAGCGACAAGCTTGACCTGTCCAGCACCGGTTCTGGTTCCCGGACTGTCGGGTGAGGCCTTTTTACTACCCTATGTTATAGAGACACTGTTGGCCAATGAAGATTACCTATTACTCTCACTCAGATCTCTTCCGAAGATCTTATACAATGAAATCTTCTCCCCTCTTTCGCTTTCTTTATTTTTTCTCTGAGAAAGCGCCACGTTTTGCAATTGTTCATTGTTAGCCAGGTGCTACATTGAAATCAGCCTGCAAATGAGAATTTGGCATCTTGAGTAGCTCGACACCTAAAATAGTGGAGTCACTCATTAGATGTGTCTTCCATGCCCGTAGGTCATAGGAAATGTGTTCGATCTACTGCAACGGAGCTCCCGTGGATTTATGGAAGGTTGGTTCAGGTATCCCTCCGTGACTAGCGCTTCTTGAGAGAAATGTTGTCAATCTCAGAACCTTAACGCGGATCAGCAAAAAATTCTAGCCGGAGAGTTCTAGCGTCCAGCGACTCCAGTACGGCCTGATACAGGTCGTGTGAGCAGCCTTGTCGCTTCATTCGTGTTAAAACTACAGTAAACTTCACACGGTCGTAGTCCTAGGCAAGGGGCGGGGCTGCGGTGCGGGCCCTCCGGTTGTCTGCTGCACTGATGCGCCTGCTGGGCAGAGACACGGAGAAAAATCGATACATCGTGAATTCGCGCTGCCTCTAGAGGTGCTGCAGACAACGAGAGTGCCCGCGCCGCTGTCCTGCCCCTTATCTGCGACTTTTGAAGTTCACTGTAAGAAGGCCCATGACAAGATCCTAAAGTCAGCAGTTTACTTCAAAATGAACTGCAAACACCTTCAAAACTGGCTTCTAGAAATACGTACTCTGAGCACGTTATCAGTGGATCTCACAGGCGCTCCAATATTTTTTCACAGCTAAGGTCACTAGTTCAATCGCTGCTTTTTTTTCTACAGCGTTTGATTCTAACTTTCTGACCATTTTTCACCTACCTTGCGACGCAGTCGCTGTCCAACAATTACCAGTACAATAATATTTCGGTATTGAAACTGCACAATGAGTTACGAGTTATGAGTCCAAGGTCCGTCTTAAAATCCCTTTTGAATTGAGCTCCAAGTGTCGCCCTCTTGTTTGAGGCGCCAGTTCACATCCAGCTTAGTAGACCACTACCGTCCAGGCCACTTCTAGGAGAATGCATGTGCAACGAACTGAGTTCGTTGTACTGAAATGAACTGACCGCCATCTTGATACGCCGAAATAGCGTGAGAAGCAAAGGGACTCGGGGTAAATTGCGACGATTGCTTCATTTCGTGTCTATTTGTCTTACCCCACTACTATTGCAGCATGAGAAGGTGCTCATCTCGTATCGGCGAGATGAACTCAGCTCGCTGTATAGTGCGTTCCACCACGGACAATAGTCCTCGAGAAATTAAAGAAAAGAGAAATTCTGTGGGTGCGACGTAATATTGCGGACCAAACATGTCACCGTAGTCCAAAAACATTGCAACGGTGGAAACGCGTCCCAGAGGATATTAATAATACTAAATCAAGGTACATTGAATGTTAAAACGGGTATTATAGCGATGTACGCATACCACATCGATAAAAACAGCGCGGAACAAGTACCACACGCGTGCGCTGTCACGTAATACGATGCGCCGTGTTAACAACTCTTGCATTCTTGCGCTTAGCGGGTAGGACGCCCATGTCGCCATTTTATGCGCAAATACTCAGCTATCGTCGCTTATGGAACGCACTATAAATAAATGCGTGTCCCGGAGTGGCGCGAACGGGACGATCTGCTGTTCCATAATTTGTGGATTGGACTGTTTTGGAAACAGTCAAAATAATAGCAACAGGGCTCACAATAACAGGACTTGACTCCGTGCCCAGATTTTCATCGAAACTCCGTCCATTATACAACATATCACGGCTACTGAAACAATAGCAAAATATCCAGAAACAAAGCTATTTGAAAGCATACAGGAAAAGGATTATTGTATAGGGTCCCCTAAGTTATTTTTCTACAGTAACCTCACTCTATGCACGGTATATAATTGTTTGGTAATGCAAGAAGTAGAATATTTCCCACTCAGAATATCTCTACGAGTGGAGGGAAACCCTACGAACAATGTTGCACTCAGATTCCGATAAGGTCATGTGCACTCAATTATTGTTGATAATTATTATTCCCAATAATATCAACCTTGTTAACTTCATATTTCTCCTATGTCTTAGAAATAGTCTATTCTGTCATGGACAGATATTATTGTTTACAATAGGTACTTGTAAACCGCCAGGTCGTGACTTTGATAGCACTTGTATAGATACTCCTGGCGGTTATTACTTTGAAGTAGGTATCTGTTGTGCAGATATGAGCATCTAGGGCAATTCCGCCCACATCTTTCGCATAAAAGGCCCTGGATGCTCAGATCTAGATTCGTCTCATTCGTCAGAATCGTCAGCGTCGAGCATAGCTGTGGTCTGAGTCAGGGAACCCTTCGTGGCGGGAACTGACCAGACGTAAACCGGCTTCGACCTATTCGTGACTGTTATCCAAATCAGGGAACCCTTCGTGGCGTGAACTGAGGAGGATTTTAACTGTGTGCAATAAACAGTTATAACCAGTCACTCTATAAAACCCAGTGGTCCCACCAAAATTATTTGTAAACTCCCTGTTGAAAGTTATGTTTGTCAACGCTTTGCTTCGGTGGTGAAGAAGATCGGTCCATTGTATTTCAAATTGAACTTCCTGGACATCCATAAAAAGTGCAAACATGGAAAAGCACACATCCAAAGATATGCGCAACATGACTGTTACAGAAAAGTTGTTCCACTTCGCTTTATCACTTTACAGGGTGGCCCATAATTATGGTGACAGAAACAAGCCCTCATCTAAAAAGCATTTCAATCTCGTTCGAAACGGTGACATGGCATTTTTGTTTGCTATTGAACATCGAACAAGAACATATATTGAACTCCCAAATATCTTCGATCTCCTGTTACATCAGCACTGAAATGTTCGATAATTTCGCTGACGGTGGCACGCCGGCAATATCGTCCTACTCAGTCTCAATCGAATGAAGCACTCTATAACAGCTGCGAGGAGGAAAACAAAGGATTCACATCTCTACCAAATTTTGATAAGGTCACTGTCTCGAAAATCGAGGAAGCTGAAAAGTCCAGTGGGTTGGAATCTGGGGTTCTGAGCGTCAACTGCCAAAATCATCGGAATTTCCAGGCATTTTAATGTTTCTTGCGAACCGTATGGTACCTTCCACTTCCAATTCAATAAGAATTTGTTTCCAGCTTATTATGCCTTCCAACTATTATGTAAGCCGATTTTTTGGACGCTCTCAGCCATCTGAAAACGGAGCGTGCCAAAACACCAATGTTTTAAAAGTGATCGTTAGATTTGCGGTGGCCGCGAGACATAACCAATCAGAAATATCCTGTGTTTCATGCAAATATTAGAAGTGATAATATAGTGCTAACAAATAAATGAGTATGTGTTTCAGGAAGAAGCAGCAACCTAAAATAAGTTGAAGAAACAGTAGATGGCAAGGTGTCACCATAATTATGGGCCACCCTGTAATATGTGTGATTCAATCACCAAATTCCGAGCTCCTCAACTCCTAGCGGTGTCCATCAAATGTTTAGAAATGACCTTTGAAGCTATTTTTCTTTGTAATAGCTTGCTTGAATAACTGATGGGTCAAGCCGCACATCGCTATGCAAAGTATTTATGGTTCAGACTGAACATGGCATGCTGGCAAATGCTGTAGCTATGATGGACAGTCAGCACCAGTAGATGCGCTTCCACTCAAATGCTCCGGGGAATGGGCCCTTTAACTTTCAGTAAAACAGGTTTTTTGCCAAATTTGTGACTTTTCTTGCGCACAGCGGCACTTGGCGAAGTTCCGGATCTGCTGGTATTTCAAGATGGAAGACGAGGTGGAATGGTGGCCTCAACACAGTCGTGCATCCGAATATTCCATAACTGTCAACGTATGCGTGAACTTTGTATTCCAAATGTAAAACTGTTGCACATGTGGTCGTGTGCAAAAAAAAATGTTGAAAAGGCCGATGTGCGCAACGCTTGCCAATACTTCATATAGCATCATATCTCTTCTGTGCGTGTTATGCTCCTCCGTTATTTCTAAGTCGCTGTAGGATATAAGTCAATGATCTGCTTGCTACTGATAACGACATGGGGGAGGGTGATGCCGTGCTTATACTTTGTCGCGACTCCGGGCCAGTTTATACGATTTTCTTCGGAAACGACGTGATGAACCGAACTTGCCTCGCACCTGCTACCAGAAGCGATGCTATGATATCATCAACGTTGTGGACTGCAACTGGCCGCTGCTTTCTTGTTTTTTCCCTTGTTGTTTCGACGCAAAACGCACCGACGACAGTCAATAAGAACGCATAATCGTTGACGCTTACGCTAAGTTGAGCTGTGACCGCAATTTTGCTTGAGTATGTGAATAAGCGAAGTTTGAAATGGCACAATCGCGCAACGCGACGGCTTCCACATCTGTCGCGTCGCACATGTTGTGGCGTCATCGATTCACAAAAAAGCACAGGCACATCTCTAAAGTTGCAGAAATCCATTCATCTAATTCTTCAGCACTACAGAAATGGGCATTTTGTACTAGATGTGCTCGTTTGGCACGCCTGCGTCTATACTTCTTTGATGGAAGATAGGCCCAGTGGCAGCACTGATGCAGCTCAGACGCATGCATTTGCGGCCTCGCGTTCGTTTCATTGAGGATTTATTATACTATAATACTTGCCGCGTCGACCGATGTTCACGGAAAATCTCGATGATGCGTGCTTCTGACGTGCGGCTGACACACGCAGCCATTATAAATTTTCGCCCTTTCGTGAAGTTTGTGAAGTAAAAAACGCGTCAAATGTACACTGGATCAGGAATGTCACGCAACTGGTCGACGCGGAATATATACAAAAGTAGTAATCCAGAATAGTTCTGTCTGCTCATTTTTACTCAAGTTCGTCAGACCTTAATATCCGGGTTATTTTTTTCGAGGAACCCGACGCTGAAGCAAACGAATGAACCGCCACCTACTTTTACGGTCCGTGTCCTCCACCGTCACCTAAGGAGAACATTAGAGAGGAAGATAATGGAAGCCAGGGAAATAAGAAGAAATGGACCGGAAATAAACACCAAAGAGGAGCTAAAGGACGTTCTGGGGTTGACCAGCTGATTAGATCTCTCGGCCCTCTCAGTATTCTGATCCCAGTAGCAACCACTCCACGAGGGGCAGCGACGGGTGAGGTTCCCCTCATTCTTCTTAGCCAACTCCTAACACTCTCTCTTGTAAGTTTTTGTTTTGTGTAGGTTAGCACCGCTGTGTAGGTGCAGAAGTCATCCTTCCTCGTCTCACCACACGGTAGCGTTGCTAATTTGCTTGTGTTTGCTTGTATGCGGATGAGTCTGTATTCTATTGTATGGATATTGAAGGCAGAGCACCCACGATAATCTTCATCGTCGAGCTTTTGGAAGTTTTCAATTCTCAAGCATAGTCCCGACAATTCTGCGACAAAAGTGGTGTCGGAGGTCACGGCTTACGCGAGGTATTACAAGTAGAACTCCAGTACAACAGTACAAACCAGCGTGCTGGTACGAGTTCTCTTGTTTCGCAAGCGTAGCATTGGAGCGACATTTGACACGGATCAGCTGTTTTTGCCTGCCGTCACAAAGTTTTTCCCATGAAAAATTCTTTTCCTCGCTCTTTTCACCTCAGTTCATCTGCTATTTTGGTCATAATTGCCTGGAAAACTTTCTACTTTCACTATTCAATAGTTGTTTACCGTTTTCCGGCTCGTATCGTTTAGTTGTTATCTCTAACTGTGAATTACCTATATTTCTTCTTGCCCTTTGCCTTACGTTTTCTGTTTTTGCTCCACGGATATATTTGTGCAACTGTCATCCTTCCCTTTTGCTATTCCCGTTTTCTTTTGCTCGAAAACACTGCAAATCCAGGTAAATACCCAAATTCGTCAAAAAAAAGTACGTGACGACAGAGGCAGCATTATCGACTTTTTGGTCAGATCGGTTCCGCGCAACTCGACCATTCCGGTCTAACTCAGCGAAATAAGGACATTCAGAAATTGGCTTTTCAGGAGTTTTACCAGAATTGACCGATACCCTCGTGCTCACCGTAGTCAAAAACTTAAGACTGGGCTAAAATCTCGATGACAAAAATTTTCGTGGGTGCTGCCTTTAAGGTTTGACGAAGGCGTTAGATGCCGAAAGCTCACCGAAATAAAGCTTGAAAGGAGAGCCTCAACAAATCAACAGAACTTCAGTACAAAAGGAGTACTAAAAAGACTATCACCCAAGTCTGGCTCGCCAAACTGACTTTCAAAGCGCTCATGTGCATACCCTATCAACTTCTCTGATTTGTAAATGAAACAACGAAAATGGCTGAAACACTGGGTATAGTAGTTTTTTTATTGATAAATTTATAAATATTTTTCATATATACAAGTTTGTGTTTCACGATGCATCCGTCATCTGTATTACTGAAATGTTGGGGTTTAGCGCGTTGGACGATTTTTCCCGCTTTGCGAGAGCATGTTGCTTTGCCCGCTTCGTCATGAAGAGCATTTCCACTTCGTCGATTGAGTACCCACGAGTTTCAGGCAAGAAGAAGTAGACAAACGTCAGCGCAACCACCGTAAATCCAGCGTACAAGAAGAATGTACCTGGAATAGACGGAGATTTGAGAGGAGCGTCTAGGCTGTTACGATGAATCACTTCATAGATGCACTTCGATGTCTTTTTTATGTCGTCTGCTACTCATACGGGTTGAATATTTGAGTGCAAACTGAGACTAAGAAAAGCTTTAAGAACTGTTTTCAACAATTTATTATAGTATGTATCTGGACAAAGTAAACAAGCCCTTTAATTTTCCAGATGATGACCTACCGTATTTTGTTAGTGCTTGACTGAGGGAAAGGAACGTAAGAGAGATGATCAGATTGAAGATCCAGTTGCAAGCGGTAGCTATGGATACGCATGTGCTCCTGGCCCACAATGGATAGAACTCAGCGTTCACCACCCACGGCAGAGGAGCGTAGCCTGAACGAAACGCTACGCCTTGCTGATGATATTCTGTGCAGCTGCTCACTCACCGCTTGAAAATGAGAGAAGGTAGAAAACCATGATGATTATGGGAAGAATAGTATATTTTGTTTTACAAGAGTTCTGATCCCATTCATACTTCGTACCTGAAATCTAGGAACTCGAATCATGCTGTGAATCTGAGCTGGTTTGATAGCTATGGCTTCTGGTGGTAATCAACATGCTAACAAAAACGAGAATTGCAAAAAACAGTTTCTAATTTTACCCATTGCCTCCGGAGAACTGCAAGGGCCAGCACCGGACACCGGAGCAGTTGCTGAATCAGCTTTCCTAAGGCAGTATCCTGAAATACTTCTCATATTTGCTTACATGTCTTTGGGAAACAACCATCAACTATAAGAACAAGAGCGCAATAAGGACGGGAGACATTCCAAGAAGTCACGAGTCACAATACTAACCTGCCTCTTCTCCCTTCACAAGACAGAATCCACATTCCTCGTTGGTGACACAAAAGTCACAGTTGCTGAAACAAATCAGAAATGTTTCAATTTACGATGAAATCAGAGTGCAGATTTTCCAGAAAATCTCTCAGTAGGGTTCTTCGGTAATTCTGGATAGCTCCTCAATAGCTTTCTCTATATCATTATGTTTGATTTTGTTGGTCACAGTTTAGGTTCAAAATTTCTGAGGCATCTTCTCATATAGGGAGAAGTTTTGGGAGTTCTATGTGACTTACTACTGGTTTTATTCATATAAATGTTTCTTCATTTTTGAACAACTCTTGGATGGTGTTTAGAAGGACGTCGAACTTATCCTAACGCAAAGACCGTGAAATCCACGGAATTGTGGTGCTCTCTTCCGAATGCTTCCCTGCATGCCGACGTCCGTGAGTTCCGCCGCGCGGATTTCAGTGCCCGTATTCATGAACCTTCTCGAGTAGGCTGCAATCCACCCGCGTTTGCAAAGTGGACGAGTTTTGCGTGTTGAGATGGGTGCACTTTTAAAAAAGACTCATCTCGATCTGCATTGAAAGGCAATGGAAGAGTTAGCGAGTTGTGGCATAGTTTGCTGGAGAAACTCCTCCATTTTGGAAAGCTTAAAACCATCCCGAAACACGCAATATCCCCGTAGATACGCTGCAAGTCTTTATCTTCTTACACTTGCTGTTATGATTCGCTAGCAGTGATTACACGATAAATGACATATTTGTGGTTGAAATTTAAAAATTTCCGTGAGGGGCTGCCTTCAAGAACCAAAAAGAATGGTCACTTTCTGGTTCATTTTTCTGCGATGATGTCCAACTGTAGTAGGTATTTTACTGTATTCACCTGTATTTTTCACAATGTTGTTGATGATGATCTGGATTCGACAAGTTGACAAAGCTTTGATCATGAAGCGCCAGTGCCGAGTCCTGAAAATAGTGTGCTCGATAGGTTGACGTACGCTAATGAATTTTCTATTCAAATATGTATAAGCGACTGCGGCGATGACTAACTCTCTGCTTTCCAAAAGGAAAAAGGCAAAGTCGCAGTTCAGTGTTGGCCATAACTATTCACTTCTGGAATTACGCGTCTCAGAGCTGTGGACTGAAAATCGATGACGTCAGAGCCAGCGTCTACTTCGTTGTTTCCCACTAACATGAAGCCTTTTCCTAAGTTTTCTAAATTTTACTGTTCATTTAACTGGAATCTTTATGGAGTTAGCGAGCACCAGCTGCTGAATGATAATCGGACAGGAGCCGAGTGCAATTGGAGGTAGCCCATGCAACACTTGTGGTTTCGCGGAAATTCATTGCTGATCATAGTAGACCAGCTCTTCCCAATGGTAGAAATGGGTGAATGGAAAGGCTCCACGAGCAGGTACCGTACTGACTGAGCGATTATTAGAGAGACCCTTGTTTAAAAAAAATTGCTTGATGTCTCGGTGGTGAAGTAATTGAGACTGCTTTTTCTATGGTTTTTGAGTCTGACGATAAATGAGAGACCCTCAACGATAATTCGAATGCCTCGCTGAATAGTAGGACATAGAGGAAGCATCGAAGCTTAGTCAGGATCCGAAGAGCACTCATGGTGACTTTCTGTAATCATGGTGACTTTCTGTAATCTCCTGCAGAAATCATTGAAAACAATTCGTTGAATCGCTGACAGCTCAAAGGTGTTACTAGTATGGTGTGCGTTTGTGAAATAAATAAAGAGCTTTCCCGCTTCAATGTATGAGCGCGGCCTTAATTAAAGAAAGGGCCCGTTTCCCTCAACCAGTCACATTTCGCCCAGCGGACGCTGTACGACCTGGAACAATTAAGCTAGAGATCTTTGCCCCTTACAATTGGCAGAACTCTCACTCAGCGCCTACCACTTCTTCGAGCATCTCGGCAGCATCCCTTGCGGGCACTTTTCTGAGAACTAAGAGGGTATTAAAAATGATTTCTAGGCGTTGTGCAGTCCTAGAAAACCATGTTTGAAGCCTCTGATAAAATGACGGCATCTGTAGTTGTCAACTTATCCTGGATCTCAACGGCTCCAAGCTTCTTCAGAAAGCTTTTGAAGCGGATCATAGCGCTTCGACTAAAGGCTTCAAAGGCTCCTATTACATACTTCACCGAAGTAAAATTCTGTGGCACGGTTCCAGTACAACGTATTCTTTCTGGCTTAATTTTCTCGTGTAAATTAAGCAGAATCGGCACCCCAACAACGACAAAATTAACCATTTCGATCTATTTGGATACAAGGTAGACGAAGGCGATACTGATGAATCGCAGCCGTTTCGGACTACGTTTACCATAAATGAGTCCTTCTAAAGAACTTCACCCCTTTTGAGGTGTGCGGGTAACTTTTGGCCTGCCCTGCATATGCATTGTGAAGGTACGCACACTCGATTACTGCTATAAATTGACCACACGTTTCATCATGGGGAACAATGACGGAAACTAGGATTCAATGGGAATAAAACATAGAATTCACCTTATTGATTAATAAAAATGCAGTGCCCATGGCCAGAAGCGATACAATTACGCCAGTGATTGAGATCATAAGCAGTATCCTACGTCCCATACGCTCAACTAGCGCCATGGGTATAAATGTTCCGATGAAGTTGATTGCTGCAAGAAGGAATCCCTTCTGTAACTATGCGTAAAATGAGCAAATGCCATTCGGAAACGTACCCGATGTCCCGACAGAGATCCATATAGTGGTGTGAGGGTTTGTCACTCCCGCAGCACGAATGATGTTTGCAGTGTAGTACCTACGAATTTTAATGACAGCTGAGAGTTTAAGATTGAAAACGGTAGAATGGTTTGGTAAAAACCCAATTCGCTGTTTCTCACTACATATGTTTCATAGGTGTATATGTATAATAGTTGGAAAAACTGGTACTTAAAAATTGGGGTGTTGAGCATCCATTCTCTCTCACGTACCCTTCCCTTCATCGCTTCTATAAAACTCACATAACAGTATTGATTCCAGACAATTGCTGAAATGCTTGAATGATGCCTCCGATGAACAGCGCCTTCCGAACGTGTGGCGTTCGCAGTACTCGCAGCAGTATTGACCCATCCGCTGCTGCAACAATCCAGTGAAATCATAAACGATCCAGTGCAGTATCCCAGAACTTCTAGGCTAGGGTTGTGGAAGTTCATGTTGTTCGAATTCAAATTATAAATCTTTACATTCGAAATTGTAATTTAAATGATGCACTACGTAAAGAAATAGATATATTCTTTGGAGTCTTATCAACAATTTTTCATGTAAGCAGCTTTTTTCTTCAACAACCCCGGAACAGTTATCCACCTCCAGTACTGGATAGCTCCATAGAACATTATTGAAACCTACCGCCACTTTCCTCTTTTGCTTGTAGCTCCAGCTTGTACGCGTAATGAATTTCAGCCATTTCATAGTTCACCCACTCTTTGTGACCGTTGTATATTTTCATTAGCACCTGAATTTTAAGAATTATAAGCAGCACAGCAAAATCATACGAATTGACCTTCTCGTTATTTCATTCCTTACATCTACCCTAATACAAAGGAAACGGAATTTGGCAAGCACGGGTTCGAAATTCGCATTTGAATAGTCATGAAGCATCTAAGAGCTGGCAAGGCCTATCACTGTCAAATGAGTGTGATTCAGAAGCGAAGGCGACACCAAGCCTGCTTGTAATGATAGCTTATGTAACTCAGGAGCTTATGAGTATGTCCATTTTATGTGTACGTGTATGTTTCTTGTGTTCTTTCTGAGCAATTTGCAAAAAGACGGTCATGGCCAGATGCCGCACTTGGGAACCATCCCACATGGGTTACCTCCCCAGGAAAACATTCCGAACCTTCGGAACCGCGAAGCTTGCCAATTTCTGGGACCTATGCTGAGCCCAGTTTGCCATTCGAAATCGATCCTCGGAAGTTTCAAAGAAAAATTTGCTTCGAAACTTCCGCGTCGGCGAACGTTCTTTCAGAACTTTCGAGGAGTTTGGCTCCGTATTGAAATGAATGATGCACACATAGTTGTCGCTCTAATCCACTGGTTTTACTGTTTTATCCGTTTTGTTTCTTTCGCACGCGCGTAACCGCGTGTCAATAAATGTTAAATGTTAAATGAAAACACACGGTGTCCATGACTTTTGAAACTTTTGCGAAGACTCAAGAACCACGCTGAGTTTCACCCCGAGCGAGTTGTCGCCGGGCGGCAAGTATGGGTGGGACAAGACTCTGCCCCTCAAGCCCTCGGAGAGCTTTGTCGCACACTACAAAAATGGAGCCGGTCACTCCTTGTTGCCGCTTGCTGGGCGAGCTCGCAGTGATCTCGCTGCAGCAAAATATTAGGTCCGTGCAAAAGTTCTGGGGCAGTTGCACATAATTTCTTTGACGCGCCATAACTCAACTCATAGTCAACCATTTGATCCGAACCAAAAAGCATTGGCATCTGTGTAATGTTGGCAACAGGGTGCGCTAACGATTTTTTCCAGAGACACAAAATTTGACAGGTTCATACACGAAAGAGCGGCACACGTCGTTTTTGAGTATTGTCTGTTCACGAGATGTTTTACAGCGGATGTAAAGTCGTAGAGGCTTGAAAACAAAACTTTTTTTCTGGAGGTTGATCTTGAGAGTATACATGCTGAGTTAGAACTTCGGGGACCAATTGGTCATCTTTTTAGACGGTTGACACTGCAACACGTTAGTGTGTGCTGTACCGCAGCAGAGATGGCTGACTCACACAAAATCCATCTCCTCATATTTCCTTTCATACTAATTCCATCCAAGTCACGTGGCATGAGTGGCTATTTTCCTCGCAAAGTCCTGCACACTTTCCACTAGGTCTGATTCAACCCACCCTTTTCGGGAGGTCAAATTGCTGATCAACTTGTGGGGTCAAATTGCTGATCAACTTGTACAGGTCAAATTGCTGATCAACTTGTGGGGCATTTTGCAAGCTCTCATCTCCGCTCAGAAATTGTAAGCACTACGAGCTGTTCCCATTTCGGAGAGAATACCCTACACAAACATAATCTTTATTGCGGTGGTCGCCTTCCCTGCGAATCAAGCGAATTTGAATTCATAAAGCAAAATTTCGCGAAATCGCTGATTGCACATAGCATTGCTTTTATACCTGAAACGCAGCGACGCTATTACGTAGATCAAAGCCAAAAGTGGTAGTGGTAGTAGATGTTCCAGGCTACCAAAGCACATGAAAAGTGTTGCAGAATATTGCATCAGTAAGAAACAAAACTATGTTAAACAACGAACTATCACCAACTGCCCCGGAACTTTTGCACGCACCTAATACTACAGTGACCCATTTAGCGGAACCCAAACCTGTGGTAGGATTCATGAACGATTCCGGGAATGTTTTGGGCTTCCCGCTCATTTAGCGTGGACGAGTTTGTGTGGCGAAATGTAATACATACATACATCCTGCTGTACATATATCCTGCTGCCCCTGCTTATTTTTACCTGCTGGCTGCGACGACTCATTTGGGCAGAGTATGTCCATTTTAGTGCGGAAAACTCGTCCACACTAGATGAGCGGGTAGATCTGCATCCTCCCCAGCTGGTTTATGAATCTCATTATTAAAGTAGTGCTGCGTAGCAGTCCAGTATGTTATCACGTGGGTGACTCACTCGGCGGCAAAAATCTGAGTAGGGTTTTGATGTCATTCGGAAGTTCCGCGAAGAGTCGGCGGAACTCCGAGAAAAATGGAATGATCCAAGCGAGGAACATATAATGTATATAATCTTTTTGCGCCACAACCTCTATGCAAAATCCCAAACTCATGGCACGATAACGTTTCAGAACTGTCTTCTTGAAGCAACACACTTCTTCACCCTCCTCCTTCCTGTCGTTTTCAAACAGCCATCGAGGACTCTCCGGCAAGAATAGGAAACAGACGAACTGAATGGCAGACGGGACTGCAGCGAACGCGAACATTAACCTGAAAAACTGGTTCATAGCCGAATTCTGTTGGATCGATGTCAGACGCACCTCCATCCCAAGTTCTCGGGATCCACATAGCTGAATCCTCCGCCAATGATGTTAGCCACCACAAGCCCAACGGTTATCATAAGCTGGAAACTGGTTACCAATCGACCGCGGATATTTGATGGCGACGCTTCTCCCACGTACACCGGTACAATCATTGAAGCGAACCCTGCCGGTAAGAAAAGTTTGCCAACAGCTCATGCTATTGTTCAACTTCGTTCACTATAATGAGACAGTTACAGGGTTATCGAAAAGTTTCAGCCTTCACTCGCTTTTTCATGCATGTCTCATGTAAGTTTGTTTTCTACGAATTCCGATAACCCTCGTAGGAGTGTCTCTTCAAAGGCAAACATTGGTAAATGATTGCACTGGAGACGATTACCGAACTGAAAAAGTGGCGAATTTTTGTGCATCCAACGATCATCAGCTGATGAAATGTAAATGTGTTTGATAATATTAAAGAAAGTAGGGAGCAAATTTTCTCTTATTTATGTGATGAATTTTTGGATAAAGTATCCTTGCAGCGGAGAAAATCCAAGTAGGTTATCTCTTGTGAAACAGCAAAAGCTAATTGGGGCAGCCAAGTTCAGGAAGTGGTTTGTCAACGCCACTTCCGACAAAATGTCCTATCTGAATCTCAGAAACTTGTTTGTTATTGGTGAGGCAGTTGCAGAAAGGTTTCAAAGGTGAATTGCTCGATGACACAGCACCTCGTCCATAATTTGCCCCTATGTAGATGCCGCTGGAAAGAGGTGCGAAGGGAGGCAGCCGTGCGCACTCAGCTTTAAATCTTTGAGGTTCACTAGCTTTGAGGTTTTGATTACCCTGTATAAGTTTACACTGGAATTCTGCATTCTATAAGTGGTCTAGGCTAGAACCTTTCGATACCCCTGCATATTTGATTGAGTGAACTAGACAGGGTGGAAGGAAAACGTACGAAAGCCATCTACGAAAACTCACCTATTGCTATACCAAGGAGCACTCTCCCTATAACGAGCACAATCTTTGTCCATGCTGCACCACATATTATGGCTCCTACTGTGAAGATGATGCTAGCAACAATAATGACCTTTTTGCGACCAAAGCGATCCGATCCAGGAGCCGAGAACAAAGCACCTATAGCCGCAAAACCTAGAAGAAATATCATACACAAACCCATAAAATTTTCGTTTGCCGCACCAGGTTATTAAGATGGTTACTTTTCAACAAATACCGTCTTCCTTTCAGGTCTAAAATGGTTCTAGCGTTCTTTATCTGTACACCGCACGACCATTCCCACTTGCCAGTTCTTGACTGATACGATACATGCAACTTCTGCACACCTGTCCACTACCTTCTCTTCGACATGAAAGGATCCTACCCATCTCTTCCTTTTGTACTGTCTGGGCCTATCTCATTGATTCCAGTGGGATGTAAACAAATTTTGGTTGATAAAAGTATCTAGCATGTCCAAACATGATGAAAGTGGGCCGAAACACCCGTAATTCATGGTAAAAATTAAAATTTGCAATTTTTTCGTACATAACTCTACGCGCTAAATATTGTGGCGTAGTAAGTTTCAGACGACAATGGCTGGTTCTCGTGCACACGCACGCGCACACACACATGAACTGCCAACTAAGAAGGAGTAAGATGGTGATGGCATATGGCGTTAGACTGCTTCTCTTAATTGATCCTTGCTGTAATGAATAAGCAATTTGCTCAATCAATGACGGATCGGCTGGCCTGACTAACTGGAAGAGTGCCAAGAGGCCACACTGGACTTCTTCGCTGGCAAGGGTCCAAGAAGCCAGATTATTTACGCTCATGGAGCGATCAATGTGGGCGGAGCAATCGAGCAGCGAACGTGGGGTTTAGGCACTGTTAACAAGGTGCGAGGCGAGTCTCCCTAATTGGTTTTCGCATGAAAGGTCCCCCTCCCTGATAGGGTATACACTGATGGAAACTGAGTATACTGGAATGTGCTTTGCCGGAGACTCTGTTTGATGGACTGATATCTACAAGATTATAGAAGGCAGCCACGGCCGCGCCAGTACCGTAACCTGACCTGTTTCGGGTGTCAATTATATTGCCGCGCGTGCGGCTGCACACAATGCGCAACAAGTTCATTTGAAGACTGTGTCCATGGAATACCTTCACTATCAATGTCCAGAACCGGCGTTTTCTGCTACTCTTTGATTAATTTCAACTATCGGGTTGAGGAATAAATTTGTTTTTTATGGGCTGAGCAACCGCTGTTTTATACGAACAATATCAATCGCGCTAAAATAGTTATATAGCTCCTTTCTTCGTCCATCGGCAGAAATGGAAATCCCTCATGATCTGAGTATTTTGCTAGTCATTTTAGTGTAATTTTCGCAAAAAATCGAGGATACTCATTGTGAACGATCAAACTAGGAAAAATTGCTCTGCATATAGTGGTTGTACCGCTCCTGTGCATTCACCTCAATATGTAGTACAGGTTTCTGTAACAATAAGGACGTCGCTGATATCCCTTTCCTTTAAGCCGTTTGACCCGCGATTCGAATTGAGTGGAATGCGGTGGCGGAAGCACTCATCCTTGTTGGCTTGTAGGGACACATTTCATGCCAAAGGAAACAGGGAGTCCCGAGAACTTAAGAGGAGAATCGAAAATTAACATGCTTCATACTTTGGGATTGCTGAACTAGGTTTTTGGAAAGAAAAAATGATTTATAATCATTATGAGTAGAGTTCCCTATAAATACAAGCAGTAGCATTCTTGGCCTAATTATCCATCCGCGGGAGTTTCTCTCCCCTAGGGCCATGCTGCAGGCAAGGTTGACCCAATATTGTGGTGGTGGGTTAATATCGTTACGACTAAAGGCTAGAGATGATCTCATGCTCAACTAAAAAAAAGAAGCGAGAGCGTACGGCGCATTCACAGAGGGGTAATTTTAGACGCTGGTCACGATCATCACCTTCATCATCATCATTTAGTATTACACTGTCATTTATCTGCCGACATCTACATCCTCCTCAGTTTCCTACAGTTGTCCTACCATAGACGTACAAAGACGAGAAACAGTATAAAGTGAATAGCATATTCGTACTCAGCATCTCAAATAACCCTAGTATGGAAAGTTTCAGCAAAAAAAAATATTTACTTGGAAATTTTGGAGTCAGGATGTGATGTGGTGAAATAAAAATGGTGGAACCTATAAAATGGTGAAACCTATATAGTTGGGATTCGGTAAGGCAGGAAAACACTGGTTCTGGACATTGATAGTGAAGGTATTCCATGGACACAGTCTTCAAATGAACTTGTAGAATATCTTTGGCGATGCCGTATACGCTTGCGCATTGTGTGCAGCCGCACGCGCGGCAATATAATTGACACCCGAAACAGGTCAGGTTACGGTACCGGCGCGGCCGTGATTACCTTCTATAATCTTGTCTGATATCTGAGGTCACAGAGACCAGAAAGTAGCAAGCCGATCTACACCTTTCGTGGAACATAGCCCGGAAGTTCCCTTCAACGTGTTATCTCTGCTCTGAAAGATAACGCAGGAGTCGACCAAAGATCAGGTTTACACCATGCAGTTGAGCGTACAGCACCTGATGTAGTAATGATAGTTTACTCTGAACTTTTGTACCACGGTAGACTCATCATCATCCCACGGTGGAGCCCCAACTGACGGTGAGCCCAACGTTATCCCCGAGTATCCCCCGATTATTTTTCTGCCGCCATTTACCCTACCGTTGGCCCACCATTGTAACCACTATCACGGTAAGCCCACCCTTTCCCCGCGGTGGGGCCACCATGTTTAAAAACCCACGGGAAAGTCACCACGAGACCTACGGGACTTCCCTGCTCAGCTGAAGCCCGGCGAAAACCGTGGCCCAGAGAACGATCGGGCGAGATGCATGGGAGGCGGTCACGTGCGAATGCATTACCGATATAAATATCCGCGCGTGACAGCGGAGCCCAGTGTGCACCAGCGCAGGCTTTGGCACAGGTTCCTGTGCAGGCGCTGGCGCATAAAGCGCATGCACTCTCAGGCAATGTGGAAGAGGCCCCCAATATGTTCCCAGAAACACGCTGATTGTCCACGGAGATCCCCGGGAGTTTCTCCATGGGAACCCCCTATGTGATTTGAAAATTAGGGAACTATGGCCCTCATGTTCGATGTGAACACGATTGAACGGAATCTCGAATTACACTGGTAATTATTAGGATGTCGGAGAATGACTGAGACACTCCAGGTTTTTATCACTCTTTAAACTTTTTCTCTTCACCTGAGAAACTTCAGGATTTGTTATAAGCACAATGTAAACCCAACGCATTGGGCCACCTCTCAGACGCAGGACCTACTCCACGGGTTCAGAAATCGAGAAACTACAGGTCGAAGAATCCACTAGTCACTGATCGAAACTCCTCGGAGTTAGCAGGTTGTTGCTCGACCAAGGAGTGACTGAGCGACCGAACAAGGTGTTCGTTGCAGAGCAATATTGGACAATCGTGGAGAGTGTGGCAGCGTGGTCCATGTCTGCTCCTCCTACCAAGGACTAATCGACAAAGACGTATCAGGGTGATTTCCGTCGACAAAACGTGCACATCGACAAGTTGATGTCTCTTCTCTCGAAAAGAAAACCTTCCGAAATAGCTGCAGTTTCGCTCCTCCATGAACAACGGCGCAGCGCTGTGCCGTGGCTTACCCGTGATTTAACAGCCCAGAGGCCATGCTACAAGCCATGTGGTAGGTATGCAAGAAAGAATTTTCGGCGGTGCCTCAATCATTTCCCGATAACCTGGAAAAAAAACTTACCAGGAGTGATGCTGACGATAACTTCTTGCCATATAGCTCCCATTGGCTTGAGGTCATTGTTTTCTGGCACGTACATCATTGCTGCAGAGACAATTCCGGTGTCATATCCAAACAGGAAGCCACCTGAAATGTTGGTCTAATTCTACGAGGGCGATTTGAAGAGTTTCCGGAATGAAAATGAAAACGAAACTAGTCGGATGCAATCAATATCATTTCTTAACCGAGTTTCTCCGAAGCTTAGCACACGTGGTCCGGTCTGTTTTCATTTTTCCAATATTTACCTTGAATGAATTTATTTCGAGTACTCACAATAACCGGATTGGACCATGATTAACTCGTCGCTCGATCTAAATCTGTCCTCAGACGAGGAGACTTTTGGCGGCTCTGGTAGGTAGAAGTACGGGGAAGATGAGGCGGAAAACTCATTGCATGAGGTGAAGTTACGAGTTTTATTACCACAAGCTTTTTTTTTCAAAATGATGACTCAGGCGTTCGCGGTCGTGCTGACATGAAGGGACAACTCGTATTTCCTCTCAGACATTCGTGGGGGTGGAATGCAGGTGGAAATGGGTCCACCCCCAGTTATGCCTACGGGTGGACCCAAAATCGTGGGGCTCCTACCCTCGACAATTGAAAGACGTTCCCCCACGTGCCCTCGCAGCTGTCCCCCGGTGGAATGGAACGCGTTATTGGGTTCCGGCGGATGGGGGGACGACCGGGGTTATGCACAGCACGCTCTGCTCTTCCTGGACGTCCAGATACGCTCCCCCAACTCAAAAAGTGGGCGGAGCGATGGGGGTCCTACCTGCCCATCACCCCCACGAATGTCTGAGTGAGTGCATCGGTGCGGACTTTGTCCGCAATTGCGACCGCAGTGATTTCGGTCGGCAAATCGGCTTTTCGATCCATTTTTTCACTTTCTTTTGTAAGTTTTGAACTGTTTTTGACATGTAGGTGATGTGATTCCTTCCATTTTGATGTTTCGATCCCATTTCCGACGGAACCGGCCGATCTGCCGGCCGATACCACTGCGGTCGCAAATGCGGACAAAGTCCCCTCTGGTGCACGTTCTGGGCTAACAGATTGTACATAATGTTGGGGAATATTCTCGAAGCTATCAAATCAAGGGTTCGTGACATAAGTAGCTTGACTACTGCCGGCTTTCCTCGATTTACTTCTATGAGTAGCTTCGCGGCTTACTTCGTTCCACGGAGGAAGGAACGGACTTCAAAGATCGACTTCGTCCTGGCAGACCATAGTCACTCGAAAACTAACTCGAAAACCAAGCTCTGCTCATGGCTTTGACTAACTCAGCTCTGCTCACCGCTATCATGGTAGATCCGGGAGTGGGGATGCGCGATTTGGCGAGCAAGATTGGATGCGGCCATCGAACTATAGAAAACTACCTTCATGAGCTTGACTACCGGAATGTTTTGCAATATGGATACCTCATCAATTGACCGACCGTGTCAGGATGAGCCGCCTGACCACCTATCTCAGTTTCTGTACTCCGTTCACGCCACAAGGAATTCCTGGAAGACCTGGTTATAGGAGATGAGAGTTGGATCCTAAGCCCGCTGTGCCGTCTGGCTCTTGCAAGGAGAAGAGCAACCAACACAGCCCAATCCCATCACAATTGTTGACCGACCGTGTCAGGATGAGCCGCCTGACCACCTATCTCAGTTTCTGTACTCCGTTCACCCGATCACCACCTCAAGAAGGTCCTCATCTGTTGTTTCCGGGATGCCAAAGGAGTGATGTATTAAGAGTTGCTCTCACGAGGCAGGACGATCAACGCTACCACCCACGCCAATCAGCTCCAGGCACTAGCTAATGCCTTCCGAGAAAAGCGGCACGGAAGAATTTCGGCACACCTCCTCCATGACAACGCTGGGCCCCACGTTGGCATCGAGACGTAGTCCAAACTAGCCGAGCTGGGCTGGGACACCATACCTCACCCAACCTACTCTCCTGACCTAGCCCCATCTGATTACCATCGTCCTCTTGAGGCTTTCCTTCCTAAGAAATCCTTTGCTAGATTTGATGGTGTCGAAACGGCGGCTGCTGGGTTCATCGACTCCCACACCTCGCATTTCTTGGCGAAGAGAATCAGTATCCTGCCCGACGTGGAGCATAATCATAGCTAACAACGGTGACTATATTGCCCATTGAGTATGTTGTTGAATGAAGTTACAATAGAAATAGAAAAAAGACAAAAATTTCGGACATTACTTTCTCGCCAACCAAATATAATACAATTAGTATGACAAAAGCAGTACTTGTTAAAGGTACTTTGAAGAAAGCTAACATGTGATATTTTCAGCACGATTCGACATTGATAGTGCGGGACACTTTATGAACCATGCCCATTATGAATGTCTAAAATTACTCGCTAACATATCAGGATGGGGATATGTGTTACTTATGCAGGTTAACATAAGTATAACACTACTTCTTGCGCAGAATGGTGTCAGGTTACATCAATATTACATGTTAGTGCCATGCAGGTCTTGCGGTACTCTTTCCACACCTTCCTTCAGTTTAGAATTATGATGTCATGATCAAAACGGTTTACGAGACCGTCGCTATTCTCGAAAAACTAGATGGTGCTAATGATGTTCACATTAGGCCGTGTGAGCCTGGACGATGGAACCGCTCATATAAATGGGATGCACGCTCTCTGAGACTTTATCGCGATGGTGAGTGGTCGAAACTGAGCATAGTTAAGCTGCAAGGAAAAGGTTAATTCTGCAGTATCGTTTTTTTTTTGTAAGCACAATAAAGAATTTCTCAGAAAAGCTAGCCACTCCAGCCCAATTAAACGCCTCATTAACATTTGCAAGAGGTGCTGTACATGCTTCATTGTCGCGAGCAGCAGTTCATTGGATGGTGAAGATTGTCGACCTGAGTGTCCTTCTTGATCAACTAAACATCAAGGTGAGTTTACCAACGGATGATCCAAAAGTTGTCGGCAAGTCTGCCAATTTATCTTCCACTAAAAAACAAGGAGTGGACACCAGCTGATATACATATATGGTCTAATTTAGGCACATGCAATTGACGAGATTTTGATACCCACCCTTCAAGTGAGCGATATTTTTGACATGCCTGGTCGATTCACAGCAGAATGCGTAAAGAGGGGGAATGTGACTGGTTTTATAACAAGGTATTTTCAATTTTCCAAAGTTCAATGTCGTTTCATTCAATCACTGAGAGTCGAATACCTCCCACAATCAAGAGCGTAACCGTGAAAGTTTCAACTCAGGATAGAAGTATGGATAGGCAACAAAATGTGCCAATCCGGAAGGTTTCGCCATGCTGTTTGCATATATGGCATTGAAGACTTCTCCTGGCTGTCCCGACATCCAAAGATAATTGCCAATAAGGTAGGTGTTCGCTAGAGCAAATATCGTCATATGTTTTCACAGAGTATAATTTGTAAGAATACACATGTTCGTATCATTTTATAACTGGTAAACTGGTCGTCACGACTACGATATGATACACTTCCATCAATTGATGACCTATTTTTACTCCAGGAAACTTCATTTTTGTTTTGTGTTGGGTTAGAGCAAAAAAGGTTACTCTCTACTCGCAATACTTGGTATAATATAAAATTATATTGCTGTCGGGAACATTTCGAAGTTCATGTTATCACTTTTCATGAATTAAAACAAAAATAGAACACAACACTCTTCGTGGTGTTGAAATTTTGTCAAATTACTGAGAACTAATGATTAGGGGTGTCCACATAGAATTCTCGTTCGAAATTGCAAAGTACCATAGAAAAGGAATATTTGCGAAGATAAAACCTCCACAGAAGTGAAATAAGTAACAGATTCCGCTAATACACAGAGAAGCGTGATGAATGAAAGCAATTAGAGTAAGCCAGTATTCTGAACATTCTAGGCTAAGCTAATAATTGAAAGCTCGCACTCAGTAAACTAAGGACGGTATTTCAGATGATGCCGGACTTCGATTATGCTATTGTTGACTGCATGCATGAACTTATATTCAATAGAACCCACCTTGGACAAGCCAATGATGCGCTGAACCTAACTGTGTACGAGAATCAGCCCTATGTAAGTCTAGTAGATTTAAATAACGATGTCTTTCAATTTCTTTATCGTTTCTACACCGGTGTAGTGAAGAATTAATGTATCACTTACGATGGCCAACAATGTGTATGTATTTAGCCGCGGCGGACGCTGTGGCGCTTGGGTCCTGTCGAGCATTGGGTTCGCGGTTATCGTGAAGGATGCAACGGTGGTTCGAGGAACCCAATGCCCGGCTGTGCCACCATGGTGGCACCCGAGTTACCACTTTTTACCCTTTGCCTTTCTTTGGGATACATCTCTGCGATACATCAATGAAACGACAAATGGCAATTGAACAAGTACCAGCGACACAACGCTGTAACGTATGAACAAGAACACATCGTAGTACCCATAGTTTACTCCCATCAAACATATTTACAACAACAAACTAGGTAAGTAGGGGGGAACCTCCAGTTAGCCTGAAACCCTACCCTCAAGCCTACGGGGTTGGCCAGCAGAACAACCCGCGAGCGCCACGGTGCTCGTCGCATGCGGGTAACCCCGATAATGCGAGGCACTCCGGTGGCGCCCGCGGTTACCTCACTAACGATCCAGCGTGGATGGCGTCATCGTATCAGCGGTTCCGTATTCGGTGATCCAGCGACTTATGTACCAGCGAACTGACGATCGAGTGGAGTGAGTGCAGAAGTGACGACCGTGTGGAGTGGCTGCCGAAGAGAAGACTGACTGACGGACTGACTGAGCGTGATCCTTCGGTGACGTGGCCGGCGGCGGTAGACGTGCACGTACATGCCCGGCCTGGCACAACGAGTTCGGCACAGCGGAGTACTGACGAGTCGTGTGCGAACACGACAGGTCCCATTGGTAAAGGGCATGTTTAATGATGCCCTATGGATATAGAGTGGGCGTCGATAAGGGTGACCCTTCTGCGGCCTAGAAACGCACGTGGCGCGACCGCGTCGGCAGGAATCCCCTCTAGGACAACAAATTGTTGGATGGTTTTGACAGTTAATCAATTTCCTTATTAGTTGAAATTAAAGGAAACTTTGGCCTCTCAAGTTTTTACTTTCTCAGAAACTTCAGTACATCCCAAACAGTTCACCCACAAGAAAAACTGCGGAAATGGCCTGCGTTCAGCTAAGTAACCAGCACTCCTACGTCACAGCGATCACTTTCGACGAGTTTACCGCCCGTTAAACACAGGGCGTTCCTTGAAACGACGTTGAATCAGCTGTTTCACTGCATTCCCAGATCCCAAATTCACTAGTGTTTGTTTCACTGCGAGTCATTCTTGTGATTTTCAAGTATTTTTTGTTGTTTCCATGCACTTCTAACATTTTCCACGCGCAATCGATGGTGTTCATACCTACCTGGGTAATTTTAAAGCTAGTTTTGTCAAAATTTAAATTTTAAGCCATTTCTCCTCCATAAGAGCATTCCATGAAGTTTTCTTTTTCCTATGTGTTAATCGCCACACATTTTCCAGTAAGTATTTCTTCTGTTGAATTCCAAAAAAGGCTGTCTGTAAGACCAAAATCTTGAATGCGCGAGCAATTATCGGTTTGAAGAGACGGCATTATCGATCATTTGATATCGGCCTTCATCCCCCCCCCCCCCCCCC
>JARK01000470.1:4020-42914 GCA_000688135.1 Ancylostoma ceylanicum
GGGGGGGGGGGGGGGGGGGGGGACTCCTACCGTCATACCTCCCTTTTTTTGCAAGAACGGTTTTGAGGACAAGTTTAAAAATATATAAAACGTCCGTGGTAACGTCCTGCCATCACAAATTACAGAACTTTAGAGAAGGTATCGGAAATCAAGATCTGATCCCTTACCGTTATGGCCACCGAATGAAATAAACTTTAGAGGCAGCACCCACTAAATTTTTCATATCTGAGGTTTTGATCGTGTGGGGACTTAACCGGTTGCCACGACAATTCTACGATGATAGGCAGGTAAAGTTTGACCGTTCCACGAATTAAATAGTTGAATGTCCAAGAACCAGGATCAGCAGGATCAGCGCGCCGTCGTTCGATCGAGTCGAACCGTTGCTGCCAGCTAATTTGGTAGACAGCCTTTTTTTCTTGTTAATTACATGCTATTTCTTAGTGCTCACGATCAGCCTTCCCTTTTTGCACTGCTCATCGAGACGAATTTTGCGACTTATGGTTTCACGAAAAATCGTCTTGGTTATTCACTTGTGTGGCTGCTGCCTTCCGGCAGTGTCACATTTGCAAATTTTTTCATGATTTTGAGATCGTTTCGGGATTCGTTGGTGTTTCGCTGATTTTGCCAACAAACAGCTGACAAAAAAAGAGACGACGGTGTCGACTGCAATGGTCACAATGGTCACGACAAAACCGAATTGTGCCGAAACCTCGATGTCGAAAATCTCCGCGGATACTGCCTACGAATTAAGATTTTATCACTGGTAACGCACGCCCCACTACGTGAATGTTTACTGTTCTCAATTAATTAACAATTAGATGAGATTAATGGCTGCAATCGTGAACGATGGGCCAAGCGGGAAACGTGAACGGAAGTTGGACTTACTCTTCGCATCCTGGACGCCGAACTCTCAACCAGATGCGGTACATTCAGCCTACATTGTGCTAACAGACTACCACGCGACGGATTCGCTTTCTTCCAGAAGGGTTTCATCGTTTTTGCGCGACAGCTAACGAACGATGTGAGGACAAGTCTGATGCGACTGTTTGAACACGCCTCACTGGCACTTGATCCACTTGCAGCCCGTGTAGGCGCACACGCACAGCGCAACCGCACGACTACCGTATCCTGTTTCGATGGACCAGTCCTGACCCGAAAGGGAAATCCTCTCGTCTCATGCATCTTACTGCTATTATACTGTTAGTAGTGGCTGTAATCCTTGATCGTATAGGCTTCACTTCCAGAGCTCCTATCAGCTGGCTGTCCACTAATGCTTCACTATGAGTGCCTTATTTTTATTGCAATGATACTCCTGAACTCGGTCCTCCGTAGTACTAATCAGCCAATTACGTGACTGCAGTTGTTTTCTTTATGACCTACTTCTTTTCTCAACAGAAGAGCTCAAATTCTTAGAACCCAAGCATCAATAACTGTGGCCTGAATGGTTACATAAAAGTGCTCTTAGGATTTTGTAATATTACCAGATGAGGATATTTTAGATATTTGAATATTCCATCCCTGATCCGTTGAAAATTCGAGTCTTTTAACAAGAGATGTCAGTGTATGGCCCTACAAGTAGCACAATAGGGGCCAAACGACTCTCCCTCTCTTGAATTTCAGAGTTTTCAAATCAAATTCAAATAGATTACATATTATTTGAATTAAATGAATTGTCTTGATTACTCCGTCCAAAAAGTTGCTAAAGGATCAAAAAGGGTAGTGATTCTCCTCTCGTACCAAGAAATTGTCTCATAGCGAAACTTAGCAGTCACTTCTCCGCGTAAATCCATGTAATCTGCGAGTCTCGTCCCGAGATCGAGGTCAAACGAGTGTTGCGAGTGTTTATTGTTGGAACCGGACATCATCAATGCATGTTTGAGGCAGGGATTTCAATCTGTTCCTTCCTTTCTATATCATGACCACTTTCATCTAGGAATTCTTTCCAACGTTTTACGATAGAGATCAAGGTTATGATGGTGGTTACGATGCGTGAAACCATAGTCAGACCTTACCAAATCGACATGAATATGGTTTTCAAAAATTACCCGAAGTATTTTCTCTACCTCTTGCTTCTAGGCATAGCTTACTCTGAAAAGATTGTAGTCACAGAAAACTTAACGAGCTTGCGTGGGATTCTATGTAGTCGTAATCAAGAAAGTAAAAACGCGAAGAAGGAACTTTTGTCAGACGTTGTCTTGAGCGTCGATGGTGGTGCGTTTGCGGACTCAGGAAACACGCGGCCCAAACAAGAAAATCCATGCACTTATTGGTAAAGTTTTCCCTTTTTAATCGGCGTCCACCAAAATTGTTACTTTTCTTCATTCTCGGCTAATAACGTTTCGGCAAAATCGCCTTCGTCAGAGCCTGAAAATCAGAGGCACACTATCATCTCAAATGCATTACAGAGCGCAATTCAGCCAGTAGGCACATCAAGGAACAAAACGAAAAACACACAGTCCAGCTAGAGGTTACCTACACTGCCGTTGAGATGGTAGAAAGACAGACCGGTAATACCGAAAACTGTATTAGTACCGTCTTGCATAGTGTTCCTTAACAATCTGCCATAATCGGTCAGAGATTCCGATACAAAGCCATCTCCTTAGCCAAAGTAATACACTCATCTTTCTTAATCATTTTTGGACTTCCGTTGGCACTCCAACGGGCTTTCAGTGTCGATCTCAGGCGCCAGTGAGAAGAACGTGAAGAACGTGACTCCAGTTTGGATGCCAGTTTTCATGGTGCAATATGCGATTTGCTCCCGTTGGGGTGAAAGGCCCTCATTCGTTCAGCCGGCCCATCTAGGTTTTCTTTCATTCGAATACAAAAAAGTCGGCCCTATCTTCTGTGTATTCGTCCCCGCAAGATTGACACGTGACGAGATAAATTACTCTTGACCTCACACAATCACCAGTCCTAGGCCTGTAGTGAAGTGCCATAGCTGTGAAATCAGGTGCTTGCACATCTCATCGCCACATTTGGGGCGATGATAGCAAATGCGACGATCTCCCCAGCACTGTTAGATGGGAGATCGTCATCATGCCCGGCAGTATAGGAGCATGCAAGTGCGAGGCGCTGATCTCCTCGCCCTGGAGTGCGATGATGGCCAGGTTTGGGGTCTAGATAGTGTGCGGTACAGACAGACGCCGAGTGAAGTACTAGGGGCATCTCCCTCGGAATATCGTGATGGTGTGAAGCTACGTTTGGTCAGGTGCACAAATTGCAATTACATTTTCGAGGCATCGGAGTTGACGAACTCGAGCATGTCGGATCTTCGCTCCACAGCACAGAACAAGCTAGAATATTTACAACATGTCAGAAGCTCAGAGGTGCTTTTGAGAAGTCGTGCACCTTCTAGCTTGTTTACTCAGGTTAATCAATTCTCGGTGAATTTCATGTACGGTCCGTTCGATTCGTCATGGCGCTGATCGCCATACCCTTCTCCCGTGCGAAGTGCGACCATCGCCCCAAAGGTGATGTGCGATTATCGCACAGAACACTTTACTACGGGCCCTTGTCTCCGTTCTAGATTTGCGCATGACATATTCAAATCTTGAAGACCCGCGTTGCGGAGACTACTTTGCACCGCTTCAATCATTCCATCTGAAACGAGTGGTAGACGGAATTAAATCTTCTCGAAACCGTCAGATAGACGGCGGCTACGGTGAAAACTGAGATGTGGAAAACTCTGCTTCGAAGAATACCCATTGTAAGCAGCAATTTGGTGGATCAAGAATACTGACTATTTTCACTCGAGTTCACCCGATGTTACTCTCGTAGCTGTGCGACACATGTTCCATATGAATGCTCTCTTTACTTGCGCAGGGTGTGCGTATAGGCAGTGGATAACGATGCTGTTATTCGTGAGCTTTTTCGGATAAAAAAGAAACATCTCACTAATTTGACTCGCCTTCTTTTACAACTCGGCGAGAACTTGCTCGTCGGCAAATTACTGACTGAGGCTTCACGGAGAAGCGCACAGCAAATTGGACAACGGATTTAAAATCAGCTCCGAGAATTCCATTGGTAGTACATATTTCATTACGACAAGCCGACCTGACCAGGGATCCTTTCCCTGTGATCCTTTCCCTGTAAGTTCAATTCGGACTATTAACCATTCGGTTTCTGAATACATAAATTCTGCTTGTAGAAATCATGAAATGAAATTAAATTAAATCACGTGGATTACTGCGAATCCTAGTGAACTAGGACCCATTCTGGTCAACTACACGTTAGCTATGGGTAGTGACATTCCCCGCTGTCAACCACCTGTTATAAGCGGTTATAATCCTTAATGGGTCCCAAAAATCTTACCGTATAGAATCTAACCAGTGCATGGGTTTCGGGTCCACTTCATTTTGTACTTATAGACAACTTGCTTCCGGTCATAACCTTTGATGCCAAGGTGCCAAGCTACATTGTCCCAAGCTCGGCACGTCGGTTATTGATGCTTTCTGCTTGTCACCTGTTTTATTTTTGTAAGGGTCTCGATTCTTGTCTACTAACAGAATATTTTATTCGTGCTAGATTTTGATTTTTTTAGCGCACCTGCGAGTGCACAAATAAATAAATATATAAACTAGAGAATTTGACCGTTTCGAGTAGAAAATTTCATATGAAGGCAGAAAAGTCACTCGAAAACTAACCCTGCTGAGAATTACATATTTGAAAAGTCAGCTTTGGCAACAAAAAAAAACCGTCGTGGAAGGGAAACCGTTTCCAAGCCAGACATTGATCTATTACCATGATATAGCAAACAGCAAAAACCTATTCAAGAAGTTGGGTTTTTTGCAGAAACTATGAAACTAAGAAACATTTGAGTATCCTGTTAAACAGAATATTTCATACTCATCCTTCATATTTTTTCATAGCTCATATTTTATGTAGAATGAATCATTTTTCGTTATGTTCACCTGAAGGCGCTTGGCGTATAAAATTCTATGGTCTTCGCAAAAAAGGAAGGAACTCATTCAAAGAACCACAGGAAGAACCTGATCCTTTGAAAATTGCTTGCGCAACGGTCATTTACAATGCTGGAACCGCGCAATTGGGGTTTTTTTATTCGACATATGGGTGAAAAAGCAGATTGGTAGGAAATGTGAGCGGATTCGTTCGGCCTATTTGCCTTCTAATGTGATGTCCATTATTTGCGAGGAAGCATGCTATTTTTGTTCCCAAATAGTAAAAAAAGCAAAACTGGTGTCGGTGCGACGTGTACTGGCCACTACAGAAGATGGAAAATGTAACAATAAGAGAGTTGTATGAAAATATTTTCCTACTGTTTCCATTGCGTACTTCTGATGATTTTAAATTTTTTAGGGGCTAACAGTACTTGATTTCGGAGTAAGCATTGATTCTAAAAGGAGTAGCTTCATCTTGGAGGAAACATCCGCCAATTAATGGGAGATATTATCCAAATGACGTGTTGGTCTTTTCATTCAATTCTTGCACCAGAATGATGGTTGAAGACTTTACATACCTGTTGAAACTATCGCCCGCAAGTAGAAGTGCCGACGCTGAGCGACAGAATCAGCGCACAGCCATTGTAGAGCGATCCAACGAATGATGACCAACCTACGAATATCCCGTATTTGCTTGTGAGACTATGCATATGTACTAAGCGCACGTTTCTGGGCAGAACAAAATTCATTCTGGGGGTAATAGCGCAACACCTCAATCAAAAACATCCACTGTTACTATCAGTTTCCATTCATGTTCATGCAGGGAACGAGATCCATCCCCACAGAAGTCACTGTACGGTGAGTCAGATGGTGAGAGCATTCATGGTTCTGCAACTTCCCAGTTACACAGAGGCGTGAACTCTACTCTATTCTCTGATCACTAAAGTAGTGATCAAATCGAATAATATTTGCATAAATATTCGAATTTTCTCTTGTTCGAACCATGCGAGTATTCGAAGAAGTAGAATAATTGCTTTAATCGAATATTCGAATCTTCGATCTTTACGAATTATTCGCTTGTTCAAGTACTCGATTATTCGGCGTTTAAAAAATATCTTCGCAATCGGATGTACGAATGCTCAAAGAAAATTTCTGAACGCAATACTTTGCTGGACACCCGCATTAACGCCGCGCCGCAGACACTGCCAATTCCAACATACCTAGCAGCACGGCGTATCTCGTAGTGGGGCCCGCATCAGTGAAGAACCGCTCGCCTGCTCAAATTTTCTCATCCGCTTCAAATTTGCGGGTCCCCACCTATTTTTAGATTTCCTAGTGTGTTTGGTGCGATTTTAGTACCGAATTTTCCCTACTCTTTAAATAATCGGAACACCAAAGTATCTCGAAAGCAAATTCTTGGAAATTCTCTCCTTTGTGAGGTATATTGGAAATCATCTACGGCCAGAAGCGGCTATTCTATCGAGACCACATAAAGGCAGCTTCGCAAACCGCTTTTCATTCGTAACGATTCGACAAAAAATCAGCGGCTATCGAAGTGGGTAATTGGTCAGGCATCCGCAGCTGTTCACAGCACAGCTCCCGTATTCGTCATTCTGCTGGCCAATTCTGGCAATCCCCTCTATTTGTTATAATTGAACTCACAGAAGAAGTTATCGGTATTGCCGTGCATGGCAACTGGTCGCTCACACGTGATGCAGCGTTTCATTTTTCTTTCTTTCTATTTGAATGCTTTCTGTGTTCGAAGATTTTTCTCATGGTCAAATGGTGAAATGTTTTTTGTAATTCTTATTCTTCACATACCTAGACCCTGCAATTCCTTTCTTGCGGTACTACACTGGATTTTTTCGTTATTTTGTGCTATTCCTTAGAATGATTCTGTTCTACTCATTTATTGACACTAGTCACTACTAGCCCGGTGGCCGGCAAAGACAACAAGAATCCAACTGACAATGAGTAGGCGGGTTTTTCATGTTCACGTTTTGCTTGAAGCTTAGAACTTCTCCTCCCTTACACTGGTGAGTACTGGGAGAAGCCCTACGCGTTCAGCTCAGCTTCCGTATAAGGGGTAAAGTACGTAAGAAACAGTAATTGAGCCATCTTTCACTTGTTTTTATTTTGACCATTAATTTACGATTCATTTATTGATCCACAAAAAATCATTTCGCCTTGAGATCACAGCGATTGACAAATTTTTCGGTAATAAATGCTGTTACACACAAGATTAGCAGTCTATTGCAGAGGTGCAGCCATAATTCAGCATGCCTACCCCAAACCGTCTCAGAACTTCAGGAATCTTTGCTCTCCTTCTATGTACATACTTATGGCACAGATTTATGTTAAGCCTTCTTTGAGAAAATTGTGCATCATCGATGATTCTAAAGGTGGTTCCAATAGTCAACTCCTATCACATGCACTACAAAGGCAGCTACATCTATGATTCCTGTCCGGATTTAAAATATGTTAGAAGCTAAGGAGTGCTGCGCTACATGCACTCCACAGGGGCATCAATTCTCTCGACGCTTCCGTGAAGAGACGAGACAAAATCGTTCTCGACCAAGTCTAGGATTCATGAACTGATAACTGGGCAAAATCAGGCTAACATACCAACTTTCATCTGCTGCGTCTCTTTCACTGCGATGTTCATCCGGCCACCAATCACGCTAACCATCATTGACCTGACATCGGATAGAATCCATTTGCATAGTTATTCTTGCTTCCAATGCTGAATGAAATATGATCCTTTTCCAAAGAAAGAAAACTCTTTCTCTCTGATGAAATGCATAGATTTTATTGATCAGTTCACTGAACATCCTGGCAGTTCAAATAGTTATTTATTTTGCTCGTGACTGTGATTTGTTTGTTGTTTGCATTCCATTTATCATATTTTGTAACGACTGTGTTAAATGAAAAACCAAATTTATTCATTTATCTGCGCCTGATTATGTCCGTTTAATTCATCACACAATTTTATGAACACGAGTGCAGTGATAGGATGAAAAATTCGAGTTCATCATCACAGACTGTATCAGGCTGTGCTCATTTTTTTCTACGATAGGACCCTCCTCCAGCATAACCCCTCGCTTGTGAGCTTTTTACATTTCTTCGGTGTATCAGTGAATTAGCACCGAATAATGTGTCTGCCTTATGATGACTTCAGAAACACGGGGTTCTGTGCCGTACATCATGGCTCATTTGTTTTATTGCTTCGCTTAAGTACTTTCGCTCCGTCTGAGGAATTTCACTGATTTGCACAAGTTTGCACAGCGAAAATTTTCGTTTCCAGCACTTCTTTGGATGTTGATTCTCTTACTGTTGATCTATTCCCGTCTGCTAGAGGGAGGTGACCGACCCAACCTCAAATTTCCTCTCGAATCTAGAAGGCTACACGATGATCCGCTTCCTGACCCGCTCCCATCTCCTTTCGGAAACAAAGTGAAGTTTGCTTTTACTTTTTGTTTGCTTCTACCCTAAACAACTCTCATTCACACCTTCAGGTATATCTGAAGAACAAGTTACTCGACAATCTGAATAGTTTCTTTCCTAACGCTGGCGAATCGCTAGAAATCTTCGGCTCCCACGAGGCCAACCATCGTCATCAGCCACCGCCTCCGGAGTCGAACTCAATCATCGACCCGTTGTCTCTTCCAGGGCTGCCAAAGGAAAGATTCCTTTCACCAATCCAGAATCTGCTGCAGAACTCACTCGATCACAATCCGTTTCCAACCCTCGTCCCCACAGAGTCGCCTGCCGCGACGTCGGATGCTCCAGCAGCACTACCTCCTCCTCCACCACCACCGCCGCCACCACCCCCACTTCCTTCGCACTCGTCTTCAAAAAGGAGGTAGGAGAATTGTTCACGTTTTGTTAAAGGCTTAGCTGCTCCAATACCATGACAACCTTCAACAGCTATCTATTTGCGAAGTATATACAGAAACTAGGTTTCCAAATTTTGTGACACTTCTCCGTGTCTGAACTATTTCACAGAGGCACAATGATCTTATACAGGGGGGGGGCCATAAGTTATTGTACATCGTTTGCTGGCTTATTACTCTGCGGTAGTGCAATGTTTCTTGACAAGCTAGGTGTCTCTTAATAGAGCTGGATTTTCTCTATTTTCTGATTACAAATATGCCCTGGATACTCGGGATATGGCGGAGAAATTTTAGCGGAAACTTCAAACTCAGATTTTTGGTGCCGCCAGAGGCACTGATTCAGCCCGCAATTCCTGAGCAAAACAGCCACAAAAACAGTTTTTGGCAACAGATTTAAGTGGGATAAAAGGCAGTTTCGTACTCCTGAATCCTATTTTGAGGTGTATATGCAAAATCCACTGAAGATTCGGATAGATAAGGGCACGGGACGAGGCTGTTTCAAAATTGCTTGGATGAGAAAACCAAGCCTTAGGTTTCGAGGAGCACAGCTGGCCTGTATCTGGGCCTATTGATGAGGCTGGGTAGCCATTCTGCAGCATTTTTACTCTAGTTTTCAGATCACATTGACAATCTAGCTGATGTCCTGCTTTTTAGTGGAAAAAATCCTGGAACTCAAATTTGGTGGAAATTGGCCATTACCGGTGGCATGGAGTAGCCGTGGTTTTTTGCCCGCATATTTCTTAGACTTCGCTTTCTTGGGAAACCCCGGATACAGCTAGAAAGAGCACTTCTTGCTCTTCAGGAATCACGTGAGCAGTGAAATCCAATTTGAAGATTTTGTGGATTTTCCAGGGAAAACTGTCACAACAACCCACTTTTTTCAAAAATTTGTTTCGAGGCTAACTGCTCGAAAGCGGAGTCCTCCCAGGAAACCGGATCTTAACTAAAATATACTTTGAACCTTTCCCTATTTGGCAGTCAAAAGAGCAGAACAAAGCATAAGTTCCTGGCGGAGAAATAAAAGAGCAAACGTTGTACAATAACTTATGGCCCCCCCTGTTTATTTTCACTCTATTTCCATATTCTTCGGGAGAGATAGGTTTTACTGATTGGTGAAAGACATAACACTAGTGTCAAGTATGAACTGAAACGATTAAGAGCTTCTAGAGGCATCTTGGGAAGCTAGGATAGTAACTAAATTTTCAGCACACCGGTTTCGAGCCTCTAACTAGACCGGACCTGGTCACTTTGGCGCCTCGGATCTTGTTCGCGATAGTTCACTTGTTGTTCATAATTTTGTTTTTTTTTTCATTACAGTTTAATTGTTATGCTTTTTATACTTCTACACTCTCCAAGAATGCTAAGGGCGGTCAAGGACAAGGCAGTTTCCCCTTTATTTACAAGAATTTCTCGGCGAAGTTACACCTTTCCGCTGACCTTGCTCTCGCGTGGTCGCACTCGTTGACCACTGATCGTGTAAACACGAACGTAACCTCATTCCCATTGTGGCGGTTTCGTTTTCTGTCAAAATGAAGTTCCGCGAGCGGTGCACCACGGCTTTAATCCTGGAAACTGTGAAAAATATCCGTCAGAGGCTCCATTTCAAACATACACAGAGTGTAACAAGAAATTATGGAACGGGATTCATTCCACTTTTCTTTACTCTGTAGCGCTCTTCGCTTCTGACTATTTTGAAAAGCAATGTAGAGAGTATCAGATAATTGGCAGCGTAGGTACACCTGAATTAACCCAGCTGCTCTCTGTTTCATAGAGTGCGCCCAATCCCATAAATCTGAAAATTGACAGGATCACATCAGAGAAATTTTTACGATCTTCGTAACGGCTGTCATCGTTTGTCAGAGTTTGTTGATCGAGCGCCAAAACTTGGATTTATGTACCATCATTACATATACTACAATGTCATCTAGGAAAAGATTTATGAAGTTTCGAGATACCCTTCAAATGGAAGAGTTTCTCAATTTTTTTTGGAACTTTTTTCAGCTGTCTGGATTTGGTGGTGGAGGCCCAGAAAAGTAAACCTAGAAATGACAGACGTCATGAAGTAAGGCCCTCCCTGAAAATTCAGAGAAGGTTCACAAATATTTTCCACCAAATAGACTGCAATTGCTGTGAAACACGCCACCACGCGGAACCCATGCTATCATTGAAATGTCCTCCGTGAAACGCTTGGTAGAGGATAACTCTATGGCCAGAGGGTGAGCATTGAGGGAGAGGGCTAGCCCAAAACTAATAGGCTATATCTTCATAATCCCACTTCCGGTGATTCCACCACGATCTTCAAAGTTATCACCAGAGTGGATAGGCGTGCCACAGACTTGAGCGAAGCCGAAGACTTGAGCTGTAGGGCTAGACCATCAGATGCAAATCATCTAGGAATTTTCGTTTTTGATTTGCTTTTTTCTAACTTTCGCGCGTATGAAAACATTTGCATACCATGCCTACTGCGATATGACCTGGAGAAGACAATAATGCTTTTCAAGCAATTGTTGACTTAATGCACTGCGCCGTGAGCCTACGGTCCTTCTGGAAAAGATAGGCGGATTGTGTGACTACAGAACCTCTTCTGCAAAGCTATGGAACCGCACTCCCAATATGTCTATCTTTTCGAGAAGGACTGTATAATTTTACCCAACTTCGAATATAATACTGGTGGAGGTTCATTATTTTCATAAATTGCACTTCTAGATCGGAGGGTCCAATAGTGTCCAGCAAAGTGTTGGACAGCATCAGAGATTGGCGTAAGCGGCTCTACAGGGCATTCAAGTCGAAGAAGCCGAAGCCAGCGTTGTCTCGCATAGTGGAGAGCCCGCTAGGGACTGATTCAAGAGCTGCGTCTGGTCAGTTTTTCTCTATTCACATTTCAATATTTTAAAGTATTAGAGTTAGAAGTAGCGAAGTACTACTAAGCAGAGATGTACTTTATTTTAGCTAGTCAGATAGTGGATTTCAAGGATCTCACCCCATTGGTAATCGACAAGAACCGTCAGGTGTTGCTGAGCCGAAAAGAGGCAAACTGGGAGAGTACCGCGGTTGGCACGAAGGCGCAGACCTTTGGTAGAGATCCTAACGGGAAGGTGCACTTTTCGAGTCTTATTTTAATTTAGTGTAGGATCCGTACTCAGACATTCGCTCGGGAGTCCCGCCTGACAAAATGATGACTTCCGCTCGAGGGTGAGCGGGAGTCATCAAAAACTTTGAGTTTTTGTCCCGCAAGCTCCGGCGGGAGACCGGATTTTGTCCCGAAAATGATACCAGTATCATGGTGCGGGAGACCGGATTTTGTCCCGAAACTGATAAACGAAAGAAAACAAAAATGCACGGTGACCGCAACGCGTATGCGGTCCGTGGGCCAACGCCGGCCGCTACTGGCGGATTTCGCATCCGCGTCACGGCCGAGTGCGACGGCCTCCCACGCATCTCGCCTGGTCTTCACACTGGGCCACGGTCTTAGCCGGGCCTCAGCAGGCCAGACGAGTCCCGTAGGACTCCTCTCCGCCGAAGCGGAGAGTAGACTGAAGCCTACCTGCAGAGTGAGGCCCTTATATACCCCTCATTTGATAAGGGTTACCACGTGGCAATAACAAACCCGCATCATTCTCGGGCTAATCCCGCAACAAAACCAAAATGATGTCTCCCGCCGGAGCTCCTGATTTTGTCCCGAAAGTGATAAGAAAGCTTTTTGTCAGGCGGGACTCCCGAGCGAATGTCTGAGTACTTGTCATTCAGACTCAAGTGGTCTGGCCGCGTTTACACGCCTCTCACCATTAGTGTCTTGGCACTCTATTTGTCTGCGTTTCCACATATCAGTGTTTTTCCTCTCAGTCGATCCCGTAGTGTGACACATGCAAGCGGGTCCGTGCTACAGAAGTGTCATGTGTTACCCTCATTCATGCAATTCCACTTCTTCTATACTTTTGATCCTTTCTACATTTTATTCAGTTGAATGACTGAGAGATGAAGGGAGAAACCTGCTCGCAAGTCACCTTTGTTATCTCCTCACAATGTTCTGATAGCTGCACTTCAGATAGTGCGCCTTTTTGGCACAGAGACGACTGGATACAAGTCAGCTCCACAAGGAGACAGCCCACCCGACCAGCTTTCAAAGTGATTTTCCAACAAATTACCTTTCCTATTCCATGTTTCCCGCAGGCCATGCATATTTCCCAATTCTTTTCTTTGTTTCATTTCTTTACAGCGACTATCTGCCTGTCTCCCCCATCTCCTCGAAGAGAAAGGCCTACCGAACACCTGGTGGTCGAAACGTCGTCTACATTCCAGCACCGCCGCCCCTAGCTGCACTTCCTTCCCCGCCGGTAGATCAGCGTCCATCCCACATTTCAATTTATGAAGTAACTGTGAGCATTGACGACTCACAGCAAATGTTTTCACTCTGTGTTGTTCTCTCGACATGGCATTCATGGTTTCTCAACTGAGGACTCTGTTCAGGTCACAGCGCCACCACCAACATTGCCGTCTCTCATCACCTTCCCGTTCCCACAGAATACTCCTGGATTTCCTGAACAACAGTATACCACTACACCGATGTACCATGCACCATACAACAGTTTTCCTAACACACCGGGTCCTAATTTTGCTGGCGCTAATTTTAATTTGCCGGCCCAACAGCCAATCGAATTGCCTACCGCAGCGCCGAACTACGCTTCGCAGCCTGGAGACAATGAAATGGATGGTGGATTCGAAGACGACAACTTCCAGCAACAAACCGAATCCGTGAACACGGTGAGTTAGGTCACGCAGCACACTGCTAGCAGGGATGAGCGGAAGTATTGCGTAAGACCGGAAGTCGATGGAAGCTTGAAATACAAGAAAATTGGAGAAAAAAAAAACAGTATTCATGACGTTGTGGAACTGTACACGAGGTTGTTATTTCTTCATTAACGGCCAACGTTTCGGAAAGTTCGCCTTCGTCAGAGCCTGAAAAGGTGAAATCGACATGGATTTATCCGGACAAACGTCTAACTAGTCTACAGAAAATTTTCTAATCGTACTTTTTGATGACATAGTACAAGAGCGAGTTGGGTAACCGTACCTTACTGTTACTCTACGGTGTGGAGGGTTAAGGGCGACCACTGCTGGCTGGCGTTTGGGTAGAAAATGCCTAACTGACATCAAAAAAGTTGCCTTAAGTACGGATTGAGTTTCCGCGTGATCGAGAGGCACTCCTCCTTGCGGTTCATTTCTGGATTCTTGGCACGGATCCAGAATGCCTTTCAGGCTCTGACGAAGGCGAACTCGCCGAAACGTTAGCCGTTAATAAAGAGGTAACAACCTCGTGTACAGTTCCACAACGCCAACCTCAAACACGAAGATATCATGCCGAGGTTCATGGAAAGTCGGACATGGCGAGTATTCGTGACCTCGCATAGCTCAGCTATCGTCAGCCCTCCAGAAACCCAGAAGTTTACTGCTTGCACAACGCTAAAATCGAAGACCTGCCGACTTTCGAGACCGGGATTCCGCTCATCCCTGATTTCTAGCTTGGAGTACGCGCGTTATTTGCGCAATTTCACGGCATACTATGAGCTACTGACCATCAAACCTACGCAAAACCTTAGACAGAACACAAGATCAAAACTATGGATCAAGTCTCAGTGTAAAACAGGACGGAAACTCCAGCGCTAAACTCCCTTTTGAATGTATCTTCTTCTTCAGTGTACCGGAGAGATTATGTGTTTGAACAGTCAAGCAATCAGTGAAGAAAAATGCAACAGTGTGCGACTGAGGAATATTATTCAAAATGTAAGTTCATTTCTTTCTTCCTCTTTTTCTCTGTTTCTTTTACCGTTCTGTTACGAACGGATCTACTTGGAAATTTCGTAATTAAATGTGTTATTACCAGAACATTGTCCCGAATGATGCGGAAGCCTCAAAGCGAGCGGTGCAGTCGGCAGCAGAGACGGAGACGGGGCAGTATTTCGACGCTGTATGCGGCACTGGCTTCTTCAGCTATATCGGTAAGGCTCTACTGATTCAGAGTGTCTTTTGGAGGTTTTTGTGAAACAGTTTGCTCAGGTCGTGAAACCCTTTCCACAAACTGTGGAAAAATGGGCGAAAACTCATTCATATCGGGCAGACAGAAAGTTTGTAATCTTTCGGGGAATGTCCATGAATTTCGATGATGGGCTTCCGTCCACGGATACATACAACCCGCGCGCGCAGCGCCAGGCCATTTAGTCTTGTTGAACTTTCGAGAAAAGAGCCAAGCATGGTTCTAAAGATGCCCTGACTCATTTCAGTGTCTTATTATCGTCTTAGACCACAGCAGTGTTGGGATTCATGAACCTCCTGGGAAAGATCCAAGCTTCCCACTCGACCTGAGAGAGGAGTTTCTAGGCCAGAATGCGCTTCATCCTGCTATGTATCTTCAACATTTCTTATCTTTTTTGAATTTTGCGAATAACTCGAACAAGGTGATCCATTTCTGCTTGGACTACTCGTGCACTTTAGAAGACCGGATGGAAGGTACAACTCTCCCGGGAATGTTCATGAATCCCGCTATAGAACTGTCCTTCCTGGAAAAAGTCCTGGAAGAGCGGTTTTCTATACAATGTCACATTAGGGCCTGCGCGCGCGGGAGGTAATTGTGCCGATGATCCTTCAGAAATCATATCCATCGATTCATCAATTTATTGACTACACCTTCAATTTGTGCGATATTTTGACTACTAGAAGCCAATGCGGCAATGGGCATAAAGGAGTATTCAAAGTAACTTGCGACTAAAACTGGGATAGGGCAGTTTTTATTAGTCAGACGCACGCATTCATTTGCGGAAGATCTTCCATGAACGCCGGTCAGAAAGAACCGCCGAGATAGTAAACGCGTGCGTCTGAGATGCGTCAGCGATGCGACTACCCCTATCTTTCATAATATAGACGCACGCGCGTCAAACGCACGCTTCCAGTATAAATTGCGATTGCGGCAACGCGTTTGAATAATTCAAATGCGTCACCCTTGAAGTATACAGTCTTTCCAAAAAAATATTTGCCTCCGACATCCATCGCCTATCTGCTGAGCCGCGCCGCGACTCCTATGCATTATTATACGCGTGTTGCGACGTGGCTCAGTCGACGCGCAGTGTAGCGTGACGCAAGAATTTTCTGGAAAGACCATATGTAGAACAGGTAATACTGCTATCAGAATATCTACCTGGCATCATTTCAGCTCACACGGACGAGTTCTGCCTGGCATCTGTGGCCGGCGTCAACTGCTACGTGTTCTCTCCTGTCTGCGGCGAGACATCGACGATGGCGTTTGCAAAAGTGCGAAAAGCCAGAAGGAGGGTCTATCTCAATCGGAACTGAGGACACTGCACGAGAACTTCCTTCGCAAGAGTTTTATTGGGAAATCAGCACATTCCATTCATTCACCTAGTCTTTCAGTAATTTAGGTCTTAGAGCACCTTACTTATTTTCAACATAGCCGGGTAACGTGGACAGCTACCACAAAATTAATTAAATATGTTGTAAGCATGGAGGCAATAAATTATTTATTATCCATCCGCGTTGTGATTATTCGTGTAAGAAGTACGTACGGAGTTTACCTTCTATGAAAAGAAGTAACTGGCAAAAATCGCTGTATTTCAGTAGAAACACTACAATGGCAAATAAAAATGAAAAGACTAGACGGAGATCTTCGTTACTGCCATTTGGGTTTGAAAAGCCGTCATTTTTCGACGGTATTGGTTATCTTTCCTAGCAACCACTATAATCACGTGCAGACGTTCCTTCAATATTCCTGACTGTTTGCAGCAATGAAAAAGCACATAAATCAAGGGTAATAACCGAACATCAGTAGAATATGCATCTTGGAAAAAAAACTCGCTATAACAGAAAAGGCTCCCAGTCTCCTGTGCAGAGAAGGTTGATTTTGCTTTTGAGTGAAAAACTCTCCGTCTAACCACCTCTAAGAGATCGTCCTTTCATGAGGAAATGGTGATAACAGAGGGAGCATCAAGACTCGAAATTAAAGCTCTAGGTATGCGAGCGTTGAAATGGACTGCGGATGCGCGGATGTGTGGAAAAAAATGAAAAAAGTGATAAGGCTCAATTATCAACAATCGCATTTTTTCCGTATGGACTAATAAACACCATCCACTCTCACCTTTCTTTGCTCCATTAGGTTATACGAAACGAAAAGCGCGCAAGGGCAGGTGTTGTTCAGCGGCGCGCAACTAATTGCATTTAGTAATGTACGCGAATATCGAAACTGTGATAAGAGCGATAGCCTTCAGCGAAGAACTGAAACGCACAGGGCAACAAGAGCGTTGTGACCTTCGAGAACAGCATAAAACTGCGGCGGGGATGCGGATGGCAAGTCAGTTGTGTCCGCCATGGGAACACAGACGTTGGTCGGAGCGGTCGCGGGGATCACTGCACTCGCAGTCATCGGCTCACTTGTGGCTGTCGTTTGCATTGTGAACGACATCAACAACTTCTACGATGACGCTATCGAAGATCTCAAAGAGTTCAAGGTAAGTTTTAATACACAACTTCGCCTCAGTATTCTCCTCATTTGAGATCTGGTGAGAGTTCTAGCAAGACTTCACCTGAGTTCACAAATTCAGGATCTGGCCAACTCCGCCTGGCACGAAATGATGCCGACTCCAGACCAGGTTATTCGTGACAGACGACACGCTCGACATGGTGTGCACAAACACCGCAGAAATGCTGGAGGCTCCAGCTGCAACTGTGGAGCTCAGCCAAACAATTGTCCTGCTGGTCCCCCTGGTCCACCAGGTCAACCAGGTGCTCCTGGAGAAGATGGAACGCCGGGAGAGCCAGGAAAGAAAGGCCACACTGGACCGTATGTCGGTGGTGACCAAGGAGGCAGTGGTTGCGTCAAATGCCCAGCTGGGCCTCCCGGCCAACCTGGAGCCGACGGACCTCCTGGCCCACCTGGTCCCGCTGGAAATCCGGGAGCACCTGGAGGTGGATCTAACGCCGGCCCACCGGGACCCCCTGGACCAGTTGGAGACGCTGGAAATCCCGGCGCCCCAGGTCAACCTGGATCACCCGGACAGCCAGGAGCACCTGGTACATCTGGAAGAGGACAGCCTGGACCCCCTGGCCCACCAGGTCCAGCTGGAGGACCCGGACAACCTGGACAAGACGGAGGTGCTGGAAATGGTGGCGCACCTGGCCCTGCTGGACCAGCCGGTCCCGCCGGTAATCCTGGAGCACCCGGCTCTGATGGTCAGCCCGGACAGCCTGGAGAACCTGGACAACCTGGTGGTGATGCTGAGTACTGCCCCTGCCCTCCTAGGAACGGCTCGCCAGTCCAGTCTGACACCCCCTCCACAGCGTACAAGCAGTAAGTTCGCTATCATCTTTTCTTCTGGCTACAAAAAATCTCTTCAATGCTGACTAATGTAAATGTGTGTATTTAGGGCTCCCGGTGGTTACCGCAAGGCCGCTAGAAGAGTTGCGAGAAACCGTGTGGTTCGTCGCCCACATGGCATCTCTAGAAGAATCGTCAAGGCTTAGTAACAGTTGCGAACCACAGCTGACACTCAATAAAAGCATATTCTTCATGACTGTGATTGCGCAAGAGAACTCATCGTACCAATTTAGGCCAACACATTTACACACAGCTTTGTGGAGGACATGCTACATTCCATCAAACAAACCCATCCGTTTGCATGAAAACCTCGAAATTGAAAGGTGGATCAGCGATGCCAGGTCGAGATGGTGCCGTATTGTAACATCTATAGTAACGAACTTTAGAGTGAAAAACGTCCCTGAACAAACTATTTTGTAGCTTTTGCTTTGCTCTTTATCACTGTGCTAGCTGCGCTTTCAATTCTCGTTCTAACTTCCTTTCTCTGGCATGGAATGGGACCCTCCAATTCGACAAGATTTAATCTCTCCGTCACCGACTACTGTTGGACATTGGTCATGACTCGAATGCCGCTTAAGAGACTAGGTTGAAAACAGGTCTCATAGAGAAATACTACCAGAAGGACAGCACAGAAGTGGTCTGCCATTTTTATACAGAGCAATATTTCGCGTCGAAGTTGTCCCTCGTTCGGGACACCCCGTCTGTGGAACATAGAGACAAATATCCCCTAAGGCCGCTCCACATGTAAGGAAGAATCAGTACTGATGCTAACTCTCAACAACACCCATGTTCATCTAACACATTCCGAGCAAAACCCTAAAATGCTCAAGGTGAAGTGATCGTTCACACTGGGCATGCTTGACTTCCCTGCGTAATCTTTTATCAAAGCGGCTCCAAAAACTCGGATGTGGGGGTTTCCACTGCTCTACTGGTCTTGAGAAGTCATGTAGCATATATTCTGCAAGGTTCCTAATGCATTAAATAGAGTTTGATACAGGAGTTAGGGTGGCGGGCTGCAACTCGAGTGGTCTCAAACAACGCGACTTTTCCTAGACATGGAGCTGAGCAACAGCCATGCCTTCAATGACTTTAATAGAAGAGGAGAAGAGCTACAGAACCCGTTTGATGTGATTGATCGCGTTTTTGGAAAACAATGGTTCCTGCCCTCACGAAAAACCACACGAACTAATTCCCCAACAAAATCAGTCTGTTTCATTCAGGAACATCTCTCTAAAAATTACGAGACCAGGACGAGCCTAAATTCCTTTCACCAATTTAATACATGCATGTACATCTGCAGGCTTGCAAAAAGATTAAGGAATCTTCTACGGTTGGAAATATTAGTTTGCAGCATACGTTTCCACTGTTTTGCAGATCAGATTTTCGAAGGTTTCCAGTTTCTAGGAATGAGTTGTTATTCACTTCTGCAGATATCTATATATTAATCCAAAGATCATGATCTTGCAATTCAGAATTGTGAAAAGTATTTTTTCGTTCTATTTAGTGAGTGCAATTAATTTCTGAGTAAATCCTTCACAATGGCAATTTTGGATACTGCAGTTTCACGAATAAGATTAGGTTGTCGGGAAATAATGAGACGGTCTAGATTTCTGTCACTCTGTATGCTTTTCTCTTCAATTAGGAAACTTCAGGTCTTATTGTGAGCACGATGTATATATATACAGTGGGCGTCAATGGCGGTGACCCGTCTGCGGCCTCAAACAGAACGCGGCGCGACCGCGCCGCTCGAGTGAGAACCCTCTCCGGGACATCGAATTATGGGGTTTTCTTGATAGTCAGTTAGTTTTCTTGTTAGTTATCATCAAATATAATGAACAACTACATATCAAGAAAACCCAGATAAGCCACTACGGCGACGATTCTAGCGTGAACAATGCGGTCGCGCCGCGTGCTTTTCGAGGCCGCAGACGGGTCACCGTCATTGACGCCCACTGTATATCCATCGCCTGCGGCCACCTCTCAAGCCCATACTTAACTCCACGGGTTAAAAGTACGGGAAACGACAGCTCGAAGAATTCACCAGTCAATTATCGAAAATCGTTGAAGTTGACGGAGTGTCGCTCGGCCATAGAGTGCCTCAGTGCCTCAGCGCCTCGAACAAAGTGTTAGCGGGAGAGTTTTTGGTGGGATGTGTCAGTCATTTCCCGATAACCTCATTAAATTTTGCACGAAAAATTTGCTCAATTCCCAGAGAGGACCAACATTTATGATCCTGTCTGTGGCACTATGTATTTAGCGAATTTTCCTTTCCCTTGCGAAGGGCGAGAGTTGCGAGATGGAGGAGGGGAGCCATACGGTGAAATCCCTGTAGAATGAATGGATGGTAAACCGTTTTATCAGCTGAACTATTCAAGTTCAAGGCAGGTTTAAGAGGCGAATTTTGCCGGCAGTCCTTACTCTGAAATATGTATTGACGACGAGGTTTTAATTCGAATAGTAGCTAAAAGGAAATGTTGTTGTGTTGCTTCGAAAGAGCAGTTCGTATTGGCCCATATAGCCAGAATCTCATATTTGGAACAAGCAGATAAAATGTTTGAAAACGTGCTTGTTCTGTTATCATAAGTAGATATAAATAGTGGAATAGGCGGCGAGCTCTACAATGAAGGTGTAATGGACCGTATTGTTGGGCTGTCACTGGAGAGTCACAGTCCTACCTGCGATGGGCATCACTTATGCCTACAGTTCAAAAAAGCGGGATTTTCCCATTGGTATTGAGTAGTATCATTTTTAGATGATTCAGTACATCTGGAGCAGACCAAAGATTACAGAAGAGAATGCATATAAAACTATTGTGCTAAGCTAATTATTCTGGTAAATTGAGTACAACAATTTTCGTCTTATTCTCTTAAAATTCTTGCTGTGGACATGTACGCATATATAATAGAATCCCCCAATTACCCAGCTGAATATTATATAGTGCGTTTCATAAGTGTAGACGCACCCCAGACAATGTACTTACACGGTTCCTCATCACTCCCTGAGAAAAGCTATGAACATGGGTCGAATTATAATAGCATGCCAGAAAACCCTAAATAAATGGACTGGTCAGATGTGAATGCACACTTCTGGAAGATATGCAGGGAAAGCCAGACTTTCTAAGAAAAAAAAAACACTTTTGGAGGTGGGCGCAACCAAGGTTGTAGGCGGTTTCTACCATGGCGACGTCCTCAATATTATTCCATTTCTACATGTTTGGACTCCTTGGAGCATCGAAACACCTTCGGTAATCGATTCTTCCACCTCCCCTTTTCGCACTGAAAGAGAAACCCCTTTTTCCATGAAAAAAAATGACGCGACCCATGTACTTCGCTCAACGGAAGAGCACCTTGGGAAACCGTAGCTCATGGCAGTATTTGTCCTTTGATACTAGCAACATGGAATATCCCTAAGGCGTCCTACTAGATGGCATTAATGGTGAGAATCGAACATTTAATGACATAGCGAACCTCAAAGACACAGTGGTCTGTACTTAGAACTTTTTTGGTAGTCAGCTGGTGGAAAGAGTGGACAAATCCGAGATAATCCATGTTTTTTGAGTTATTTGGGAAGTTGGAGAACCTAGCAACTATCAACCCGCTGTTGCAAAGCAGTTCCCGTTGTGGAACCATTGGTTTTTGAAGGTGCGTATATACTTATGAAACGGTCGCTATGAGGGGAAAGTACTGAATCTACTCATTTTGACCCAGAATTCCAGCTGAAACAACAGGAGCTAGGGTTTTGTGGCATGCTAATTCTACCCATGCTCATAGTGTTTCCCAAGAAATGACGAGAAACCGTGTAACTGCATTTTCTGGGTTGCTTCTGTACTTATGAAACGCACTGTATTTTCGTGTTAGTTAACCAGTCCTTAATATAGAAAGTGACATTGCGCCTTCTTTTGCACAAAAAACATAGACAGACACAATATTCTAAAGTGTTACCCATCCGCTGCTTCGCAGGCGCTAAGAGCTCTACTAATTTCTTTGAAGGCTGCAAGCTAGCGCTATTATGTATATACACTCACTCTCATTCTAATGAAATTCGAGTCAGCAAGAGAAGGCAGATTATTTTGCGTACTTACGATTTTTTGATGAAACATTTTGCACGGGAACCGAACAACTCGAATGGTGTATTGAAACTCCGCCTTTTGGAAGGGAATTCCAAACCAAGTGAATACTGTACGCATGTTTTGGAACACTCGCAAACAGTATCGCACGTATCACCACCATTTCTATCGAAATTTGCGACTTTTCGACCTCTCGAATCGCATTGTAGGCTAACTCTATAGACACAGTCTTCTATATATTTGAAATTATAGCGGGCCAAAAAAAACCATTCTTGTAAAAATGGGTGTTATGTAGTTTCGCGATGCCAGTAGGCAAGCATATTTTTGAAATTCTTCACATTATACAGTAAGTGAAGGATGAAAATGCAAAACTAGAGCTGAACTGTTGACGGACTCAATTTTGAGAAAGGGAGGGCAATGCAAAATACTTTGAAGAAGGAGATATTCGCGCTGATGTACAGCATTTTTTACTAGACAACTCAGAAATAGAGGAACCTCTCGCAATGGCATGGTTGGGTCAGCCTTCAATGTAGATGATTGATGTGCTACTGAAGAGGGACTGAAGAGGACTGACGTGAGAACAGCGGAAAAAGCATCCAAAAGCGATTTTTCATCTTGCTGTGAACACATACAAAACACTAAAAAAATCCACTTTGTGCTAAAATCTGCAACAGATGCATCTGTGAAGTAGAACGCACGATTTCTCTGAGCAAAGCTCATGTTGCTTACAAAGCTGTATTTACATATGTTGGTATACATCGGTAGGATGTAGTTTCTTGCGCAATCACAGTCATAAAGAAGATGCTTTTATTGGGTATCAGCTGCGGTTCGCAAGCGTTCCTAAGCCTTGACGATTCTTCTAGAGATGCCATGTGGGCGACGAACGACACGATTTCTCGCAACTCTTCTAGCGGCCTTGCGGTAACCTCCAGGAGCCCTAAATACTCACATTTACAGTAGCCAGCCCTAAGGAGATTTTTTTGTAGTAAGAAAAGTGGAATGATAGCGAACTCACTGCTTGTACGCTGTGGAGGGAGTGTCAGACTGCACTGGCGAGCCGTTCCTAGGAGGGCAGGGGCAGTACTCAGCATCACCACCAGGTTCTCCAGGTCCTCCAGGCTGTCCGGGCTGACCATCAGAGCCGGGTGCTCCAGGATTACCGGCGGGACCGGCTGGTCCAGCAGGTCCAGGTGCGCCACCATTTCCAGGACCTCCATCTTGTCCAGGTTGCCCGGGTCCTCCAGCTGGACCTGGTGGGCCAGGGGGTCCAGGCTGTCCTTTTCCAGATGTACCGGGTGCTCCTGGCTGGCCGGGTGATCCAGGTTGACCTGGGGCGCCGGGATTTCCAGCGTCTCCGACTGGTCCAGGGGGTCCTGGTGGGCCGGCGTTGGATCCGCCTCCAGGTGCACCCGGATTTCCAGCAGGACCAGGTGGGCCAGGAGGCCCGTCGGCTCCAGGTTGGCCGGGAGGCCCAGCTGGGCATTTGACGCAACCAGTGCCTCCTTGGTCCCTACCGGTATACGGTCCAGTGTTGCCTTTCTTTCCTGGCTCTCCCGGCGTTCCATCTTCTCCAGGAGCACCAGGCTGACCTGGTGGACCAGGTGGACCAGCAGGACAATTGTTTGGCTGAGCTCCACAGTTGCAGCTTGAGCCTCCGGCATTTCTGCGATGTTTGTGCACACCATGTCGGGCATGTCGTCTGTCACGAATAACCTGGTTTGGAGTCGGCATCATTCCGTGCCAGGCGGAGTTGGCCAGATCCTGAATTTGTGAACTCAGGAGAACTCTTGCTAGAACTCTCACCAGATCTCAAATGAAGAGAATACTGCGGCGTATTTATGTATTAATACTCACCTTGAACTCTTTGAGATCTTCGATGGCGTCATCGTAGAAGTTGTTGATGTCGTTCACAATGTAGACGACAGCCACAATCGAGCCGATCACTGCGAGTGCTGTGATTCCCGCGACCGCTCCGACCAACGTCTGTGTTCCCATGGCGGACACAACTGACTTGCCATCCGCATCCGCGCCGCAGTTTTATGCTGTTCTCGAAGGTCACAACGCTCTTGTTACCCCGTAGGCAGTTTCAGTTCCTCTTTTGTGTTTCTCGCTACTTATCACACCATTTCGGTTTTCACGTTTGGTACTTACCAACGGATCAGATTGTTTGATTTTCATGGTATAGTTCTGCCATTACAGTAGTAGGTCCATAGCGCAGCTTTAAAAAATGACTTCTGATCTTGCTGTTGATCAGATACTTGGAATATTGACGTTGGAATTTCTTATGAAGCGAGAATCTCATGAGGTTATTGATGGCACAAATTTTCCGAAGAAACTTTTTAACAAATTATTGAGTTCTTCATCTCAAAGTCCTTCTCGTCAAAGTGAGTAATGGCCAAGATCTTTCTGCCCTTCCTTTTATGGCGTTTTCGAGGAACAGTTGTTCTCCCTGCCTTTATAGAGGAGAGGGGGAGGGATGCCGCGAGAAAGGATTAGGTCGGCATTGAAGTGAATCACTTCATTCATTCCAGCAGCGGATGGATTTTCTTCGAAAGAATGCTTCGGAAACCGTAAAAAGTTACACTCTTTGGAGAAACGGATCAATTTCAGTGAAAGTGAGTCTTTTGAGGAGAAAGCGAGTTCTCTGGTGATGAATCGGAGATATCCATACTGAGCCACCTAATCCGAAATTTCATCTAGAACACACATGAAGATTGGTATATTTTATTAAATTACGACTTGCGGGATTACATACCAGCGTTGCAAACTGCCAAAAAGTTGGTTAGATACAAACTCTATGGGTTTTTACCAATTTCTATCCTGAAAACAAGAAGTGCTCAGACTCTCATGCACGTACCTCGTATATGTCCTGTGGTAATGAAGGTGCATTAGTTGGGGGTGATTCATGGGGATTTGTGAAAACTGTGAAAACTAGCCGTCATATTTTCACTTTCTTACTGCATTCAGCATTACTGACACTAATGGATATGTGTTTTATATAATTTCGAAGATCAATAGCATTAGCCAAAGGCTCACAAATTCCATGTCAAAAGCAGCAGCTTCAGCGTACGATGCTGTCTCGCAACGTGCTGATATCGAAGTTTTTACCAGGTAGAGGCTGCCAAAACTCAGTCGAAGTGTTAGGCGTCGGCTAATGGAGAGAAATGGCTTCTAGAATAACAACACCAAAGCAGCGATGCTGAAATTATATGCTTATAGGGCAATCTATATCAGATACGTGCGACTGGTGCGCGTGTGTCTACGTACATGGTGAAGTACAGGGCCAGACGCATCGCAGTCGCAACTCAGACGCACGCGTTTACGGCGTCGCTGGACATTCGCGGCTCTCGCGCGACATCTTTCTACATGCTCGTCCACAAGCTTTCGTCGTAGCATTTATATATTCGTGGGACTAACACATCCAATACAAATTGCTCTTATAAGCAACTAGACAGCGTACCCGGCTCCACTCAGGAGTTTTACTACCCACGGCTTTCCCACTGATGCGGATACTTAGTGGTACTAATACAATCGTTCAAACTGCGCATCATTTTGATGATCACAAAGAATTTCGGTAACCCCTCTTTACTTACACGATGGCGAAAAAGTCGATAAAGCCAATTCATCGACAATTCCGTCTAAAATAGTTGTCATATTCGTGTTCAGTACATTGACAAACCCCAGCAGGCCTTTCCTCACCGACCCGTGAGCAAAAGTAGGAAAAACATCGATAAAATCAGTAAATTGATAATTGGCGGAAAACGGTTGTCATATTCGTGTTCAGCGCACTGAGGAACCCTAGTAGACATGTCATCGTCAGTCCCTGAGCAAAAACAGCGAAAAATCAATGAAATCGATGTAATCCATAAGCTAATCGATAATCCCAGCTGAAAAGTAGCCCATAACATCCGTCTGCCCGTTTTGGTGGGACCACTGGGTTTTATAGAATGACTGGTTATAACTGTTTATTGCACACAGTTAAAATCCTCCTCAGTTCACGCCACGAAGGGTTCCCTGATTTGGATAGCAGTCACGAATAGGTCGAAGCCGGTTTACGTCTGGTCAGTTCACGCCACGAAGGGTTCCCTGACTCAGACCACAGCTATGCTCGACGCTGACGATTCTGACGAATGAGACGAATCTAGATCTGAGCATCCAGGGCCTTTTATGCGAAAGATGTGGGCGGAGTTGCCCTAGATGCTCATATCTGCACAACAGATACCTACTTCAAAGTAATAACCGCCAGGGGTATCTACACAAGTGCTATCATAAGCATGACCTGGCGATTTACAAGTACCTATCGTGAACAACGGTATCTGTCCATGACAGAACAATATATTTCATGGACAGGTGAGAAATATATCTCTAAAAGGGTTGATATTATTAGAAGTAATAATTATCAACAGTGGGGCGCGCGCGAAGGCGCTAGGAAAAATGAACAGTTCAGATGAGATTAACAATTGCTACTAACAAGGCTAGTTGTGAACAGTTGGAACAAAGTAAATTCATAATCTCTGAAAATAACTCATAGCATTACATTTCGACAATTCACACAATTCACACATCACATTCAGACACAAAAAATGACAAAAATGTGGATCGCTGACTAGTCGTCCATCGCAGCTGAAGCAACTCCTGGTTGCCACGCGTGGTCGATTATTCTGGAGGCGATCCTGAGGACCAGATGAGCATGTTGCAGTTGCAACTTGCCTTCGGGGCGCGGGCGTGGTCTGTGGTTGCTCTTTGTACAGGATTGGGATGAGCAAGCGTCCTTCAACAGATAAGAGAAGACATCTTCCGAAGAAGGAGCGGTCCACAGAGAACAGTTGCGAAAACTGCTGCCGCGACTGCAATTGCTGTTATGAGTGATGTGTACCACCACTTCGTGATCACATCCGCTATGTTCCTGATGTCGGGAATGTTAATCAGGTTGACGTAGCTGGCTCTCTTATTCATCACAGTTGTGGGATCATCTTTCCATATCGAGTGGTAATACAGAAGGCCAATTATGGCCAAGTCGTGTTTCCGTTCACCACATTGAGCACTGCACTGAGTGATGTAATGAGCAGTGTTGGAGTTTATCACCACTGTTGTTAGTGGTGCGTTTGGTCCACAATCTATCGCATAGTGGTGGTCTGTGCAGATGACTTCGGCAATTGTTTTCGCTGTAGATCTGCATGTGAAGTTCACTGTTGCTCCTTGTATACAGTTGTAGCATCCTCTAGCGTTTGAAGTGGTAACATCAGATTCTGTGGTTGCTATCACCGTGGCGGTTGTCCAGTTGGCCTCAGTCGAGATCGAGATTTCTGCTACGGAGGAATGGCTCATAACCTCCACTGTGTTCCAGTCCGCTTCCATGCGGAATTCGCTATTGCGCAGAGGAAGTCTGGTGTCGATTGAATTCATTCTTTCAGTGATGTTCATATTGACACAATGGCAATCGTTTCTCACCGATTTTGCCGTACAACTGCATGTGTCGATGAAGCGACACTTGGTAAGATTCCTTGCGATCTGCGATGTGAGGCATTTAACCGCAAATATGTCATCTTGATGAGCGATTATCGTGTCTGGAGCCTTTTTGTTCAGGATTTGAACAAACTTGCGGCCGAGTTCAGGGATGAACGGAGTGGTAATGAAGTCCAGCGTTATGTTCATTTCACCCAACTGCAAGGTTTCTTGAGGGTGGATCGCCACTTCCCTTTTTATCTCTTCACCGTTGTTCAAGTTGAGACGTGTCTTCAGAACTGCTACTTCTGTCCAGCTCGCACATGAAAATACCTCGTAGATGGATTCATCGGCTGGTTCGGCGTAGGTGCGAGAGAAAAGACAGCCTGGCATGGGCAGAAGGCATCCGCAGCCAATTCCTCCGCATGATTCCTGGCATCGGGTGATACCAGGGAATTGATATGATTTGTTCAACTCCGGAACAAATGAGGTTTGGCTTGTAGTGCGGCAATGGTGTTGTGTGCAACTTCCTGCTTGTGCACAACGTTTCGTGGACATGGTCTCTAACTTTACATTCCGTGTGAAGAAGTGAGTGACTGGCGTACACTTGAATCTGATGCTGTCTAGCTGTAGATGCAGCGTGCCCATGAAGTCTCTTTTATGCTCGATCTTCATGCAGACTTCCCTTTTGAAGTTGCTCATCGTGAATGTGTGGTCGATAGTATTGCGACATTGTGCAGATTTTCCGACGCCATTGCAGGTGATGTCTTCTGTATTGAGAACATGTGTATGCTGGCAACTGTTCGTCGATAGAGTCATCACGGCTAATATGGAGAGAACGAAGAGAAGCTTCGATCGGTTCGTTGAGATTGATAGTGAGCAGGCTATCAAGGCCAGCAGCATGGTTCGGGTGCCTCCCTTCGTGGAAGTTGTTGATACCGAAGTTGTATTCTCGCAGTAATTGACTGGTTTCTTCGCTTTGCGTTCCAGTACCGGTCTTCGGTGTTGATCGGTATTTGCCACAATGTCTTGCTGCGGCTCTTCATTGCTTTCAATGCTCGATACTGCCTCCGGTTGAGTTGTGGAATGAATTTCGAGCGGAATGAGTCGATTTATTGGTCGCTGAGTACATCTTCCTGTGCTTGTTTTGAGAACCGCACTTCTTATTTCTCCGTCTTTGCTTTCGACCAGTTCTTGGATGAGGCCCATTGGCCAATGGTCTTTGGAAGTCCTGAGATCGTCATCAATTAGGACGACGTCACCGACCTGTGGTGGTTGTTTTGCAGACTTGTAGTTGTTNGGGCACTTAATTTCCTTGACATGTTGAGACGCATTCACCAAGGCGCGCTATGAAACGACATACGGGTTGATGAGTTGGTGTGCTCCGAGATCTTGTTGATGAATTGGAGGAGTTGATTGTATAATGCTGCAGTCCCTGTGGTTGACGCATAGTTCGCTTTGAAATGTCGTGTTGGAGATAGAGCGAGAGTCGATCTGAACTCCACTTCCTGTGCATTTCAGAACAGCAGCTGTTGTAGAGCTTAATAGTGAGCAGGCTATCAAGGCCAGCAGCATGGTTTGGGTACTTCCCTTCGTGGAAGTTGTTGATACCGAAGTTGTATTCTCGCAGTAATTGACTGGTTTCTTCGCTTTGCGTTCCAGTACCGGTCTTCGGTGTTGATCGGTATTTGCCACAATGTCTTGCTGCGGCTCTTCATTGCTTTCAATGCTCGATACTGCCTCCGGTTGAGTTGTGGAATGAATTTCGAGCGGAATGAGTCGATTTATTGGTCGCTGAGTACATCTTCCTGTGCTTGTTTTGAGAACCGCACTTCTTATTTCTCCGTCTTTGCTTTTGACCAGTTCTTGGATGAGGCCCATTGGCCAATGGTCTTTGGAAGTCCTGAGATCGTCATCAATTAGGACGACGTCAACGACCTGTGGTGGTTGTTTTGCAGACTTGTAGTTGTTTCCGTACAGTACATGACGTTCACGCAGTTCGATCAGGTATTCTGTCTTCCACTTCTCCCAGAATTTCGCAGTGAGCTTTTCAGCTTCGAGTATAGCTCTTTTTGCATCCAATTGAGTTGAGATTTCTGGGGTTGGTTGGAAAGGAGGATCATCTTGACATTGTTCTTCTTGTGGTATGACTTCAGTACCGTGTCTTATGCTCTTGTATATGAAGTCGACTGGACGGAGCACATCGTTGATGTCATCATGATTCCCTGTTACTGTCAGTGGTCTTGAGTTGACGACAAACTCGATTTCACATAGAAACGTGACCAGGATTTCTTCTGTGACTTTTCTTCTCCCTATTGTTTTTAGCAGGGCTCTTTTCACAGTTCCAACCATCCTTTCCCAAGCTCCACCCATCCATGGTGAAGCTGGTGGTATGAAATTCCACTGGATGCTGTGTTTTGCTAAGAAGAGCGAGAACTCCGAGCTAGATGGAGAATCTTCATGTGAGAGAATTGCTTCGCTCAGACGGAAGTTCGTGCCATTATCGCTGATTATCTTCAGCGGGACACCTCTGCGAGCGGTAAATCTCTTGAAGACGAGAAGAAAGCTTCTAGCAGATAAATCTGTCGCTACTTCCAAATGAACCATGCGAGTTACTAAGCATGTGAACAAGGCAACATATCGCTTTTCATCGTCCTTGNGAAGCTTCTAGCAGACAAATCTGTCGCTATTTCCAAATGAACCATGCGAGTTACTAAGCATGTGAACAAGGCGACATATCGCTTTTCATCGTCCTTGCTGGCGTTCTTGATAACAAGTGGGCCCATCATATCCACACCTGTGAAACTGAATGGCGGCGATTGGGTCACTCGTTCTGGAGGTAGCGGTCCCATGCGCGGGTACTTGAATGGGAATGCGTTATGTCTCTGACATGTTGTACAACTCCGAATAGTTCGTCTGCAGAGAGTCTTGTCTGCCGGTATCCAAAATTTATTGCGGAGGGAATGAACCAGTTGATTGGATCCACAATGTGCAAGATCTCTGTGAAGTTGTGTTGCTATTCTTTCATTGAGGAGTCCTTTGCGTGGAAGGTAGATTGGATTCACTGTGTTATAGCTCAAGTCGGCGTTTTGCAGTCGTCCAAATTTTCTCACCAATCCACAGTCGTCGGTTTTCACGTCTTTGTTTTTACAGCTTCTCATCAGCGATTCTAGGTTGGCTTGTTGCTGTTCTTCTTGGATTAGATAACGCTCCGCCAGTAGCATTTCCTGAGCATTTGGAATGTGGGCGAAGGTTTCACAGCAGTTGTCAATTGGCGCAATTCTTGAGTTGCTGATGTTGCGCAAGAATCTTAAGCTGTATGCGACGACTCTTTTGAGCTTATCGTAGCTACTTATCTTCTCTGTAGGCCAAATTCTCGCCTTTTTCTGAGGAATTTCGTGCGTTTCCTCTATTGTATTGAGAAATGCGTAACACTCCTCTTCCTCTGTCTGGCTTAGCTCTTTAGCAGGACGGACGGGCCAGTCTGATTCCATCGAATTGAGCCATTTGGGTCCCTTGAACCAGGTGCGATTTTGCGCATCTTCTCGTGAGAGTCCACGTGTAGCGTGATCGGCTACGTTTTCTTCCGTTGGAACATGATAGAAACGTATTTTTTGATTGTTTGCTATACGTTCTCTGCTCAGTTGAATCTTCTGCGTCAGTTTTGTTACCAGCGATGGAGCTCGTTTCTTGGAATGAATCCATGCCAATGCGATGGTCGAATCGCTGAATATGTTGACCTCATCATACTTCAGTCCACTCTTGCTGATGATATATTCAGTCATGTTCATCCCAATAAAAATAGCCAGCAGCTCAAGTTTTGGTATTGTTTGAGTTCTGCTAATAGGGGCTACTTTGGATTTGGCGCAGTAGAGTCTCGTGTAGCGTTCCTCCTCCGTTTCTGTGGTGATGTACGCTACACAGGCGTAAACTCGCTTGGAGCTGTCGACAAAAACGGACAGTGTACGTTTTTTACATCCTTCACGTTGCGTCACTCGTCTTGGTAGTGAGACTGAGAAGTTGATCATGCCCTGTTTAATTGACGTCCAGGTCTTGGAATCCTCATGAGAAAGAGGGTCATCCCATCCCAGTTTCTTCCTATGTAGATCCTGGAGGAATGTTTTTCCTTTCGTCAGTAGAGGTGTGAGTAGACCTAACGGATCGAAGCACAGACCGTTAATTTGGCTAAGAACAGATCGCTTAGTTGTTCTGGTGTGCGTCTTTGCAGAACATTCTAAAGCTAGTTCGTCGTGTTCACTGTTCCATTGTATTCCTAGAACCTTTGTGACGGTAGAAGATGCTCTGTCCGGTGCAGGAATACTATCGTTGACATAGGGACAGTTAGAGAGGTAATCTCTGAGATTCATCCCAACTCTCATAAATATCTCCTTAGATTCGCGATATTTTTCGAGCAGTTCTTCTGGAGTTCTTCCTTCAAGTACGACATTGTCCACGTAGAGCATGTCTGAGATCTCGCTATACGTAGTGTTGTTGAACGACTCCAGATGTTTGAGGAGAGCCTGATTCAATATCGCTGGGCCAGCATTGATCCCGAACGGGACACGGCAGAATCTGTAGTACTTGATGTTACTGCCTGACGGTGGTTTCGAATGGTCCTTCACCCAAAGAAAGCGTGTAGCATCTCTATGATCCATTGGGAGGTGGATTTGTAGGAACGCTTTTTGGATGTCAGCAATCATTGCGTTGTCGTATGTGCGGAATTTCATCAAGATGTCGAAAATGCAAGAGGTGAGTGAATAGCCCTGATGTACGACATCATTCAAGCTCAATTCTCCTTTGGCATGTGATGAGGCATCGAACACAATTCTGAGTTGTGTCGATTTTCCTGGTGTCCACACGTGACGGTGTGGCAAGTAAAATGTGGTCAATCCCTCTGTGTCATGCTCCTGTACTTCCTCGATGATACCATGATCGGAATACTCCTGGAGTGCATTGCTGTATATGCTCATTTTTTCCGGATCATGATGGAGAACTCGAAGGAGCGTGCAGGCGTTTGATTGCAACGTTGAAATTGTCCTTCAGTTGAGTGACGTTGCTTAGGAATGGGAATCCTGCTGTGATTTTCCCATCCTCTATTTGGATTGTGCTTCTGTAGCTGTTCATGAACTGCAGAATTGATTCTTCATCGTCTTCTCTATCGACCTTGATCCCGAGCGACTCTAGCTCGTACAGGTTTTTAATGTCCTGCTTGTATTCCTCCCTTGCTTGATTGACCACTGGCGTGGCAACCAGAATGGCTCCATTTTCACTGAGCGTTTGTGAAGCTTGCGATCCGCTGATGGAGCTATTTCCCGATATGGCATAGCCGAATACGGTGGGTGTGAGAATAAGACCTGATGGCAGAGTAATGCAAGCTTCGTTCCGCAATAGGAAGGCGTCAATCAAATCTTGTCCGAGCAGGATGTCAGGAGTGATCATCGTGTCTTCCAATGTAGGCTGAGCTACTCTAATCCGTTGCCTTCGGATGAATTTCCTGTCAGCCGGGCTCAGTTTCGCCGTACTCATAGCGGAAGTTAGGGGAGACTTGGTGTGTATCGTGATTCCTTTCATCGCTCTTCCCTTTTTGTCTTTCAAGGTCAGAGAAACTTCGTTTGAAGGAAACGTCTCCATTAGTCCTCCGAATCCGCTAACAGTGAAGGTGGTGTTGTTAATCACTGGAAGACTAAGATTCCTACTCTTTTCAGAGTTTATGAAGCTTTTTTGTGCGCCGGTGTCGAAGAAAACAGTGATAGGTTCGTAGTCCATTTCGTTGATGTTGAACGCAAGAGCTGTAGCTGTCATGAGCACGAACTGCTTTCCCGATTCCTTGGAGGGTTTTTCTGTTTCGTGACAGACTATCTCGGCATTCTGGGAAGGCCTTGCTCTTCCAGTAGAGAATCGGTTCGGAATCGGTGTCCGTGGTTGAAAGGGGCGTGATGCCGGCACTGTGGTGTTGTTTGTAGAACGTTCAGCCATGCACAGTGCAGAATGATGATCTTTGTTGCATCTTGGACATGGTCCAAGAATACTACACTCGCTAGATTTGTGATTGTTTCTGAAGCATTTCCAGCACAGTTTGCGTCTTCCCGCCTCTTTACGACGTGCTTCTGCTGTTTTGAAAGTGGGACACTGCATTATGGTGTGAGCAGGACTGCCACAAACACAAAGGAAGCTTGTCCTGTTCCTTTGGTCAGAGTATCTAGGAGGCTGCTCAAATCTTGCATGTCTCGTATTTCCTTCTTTCGTATGCTGATGCCTGGGATGGCTCAAAGTGAAGCGATCCTGAAATGCATCCGTCGTTAGGGCGATTGTTTCCTTCATTGCAGTCGCATTTTCGAGGATTTCCAAGATTTCGTCAGTTGAATTAATTATATAATGTTATGTTGGATCTATGGTTAGTTTTCGTTTCGTGCATTATCCTTATACGAAAACTAACTGTATTATAAGTTTCCTCCTGCACTCATCAGTAAGGTAAAGGAAACTTATAATATGCACATGTATTTAGAAAATGTGTCCATGTACATGCATCCACACACATTTTGGTGTGTATGCATACACACGTACACTGTTCTTACATATACATACATACACTACATGGACACATACATGCACACGAACATACACTATTAAACCAAAATGTTACCTGTCCTTACATCCTATCACACGGTTTGCGGTGGATCACGGGCTGACGCAAGAACAGTCACATCAGAAACCCTGATGGTGCACGGTCACAACGACAGCGTCGCTGTGAAGCAACCCATGGGTCCAATAGAATGTAAACCCACCTTGCTTGACAGCTTCAATATGCGCCGCATCCTCTGGTCATATGTAGCAAAATGAAGAGTACTCACGAGAGGTGTTATCAGATAGAGGCAATTATTGGTTATATACTAAAATGATACTTACGCTATCAATGATGGTGTTTTGACGCTTTAATGGGGCAGTCGAAGATTACTATTTAGACGTGGACAACATGAATGTAGCACAAACGACTAACAGATATGAACATTGGACAAAGTCGTATGAGTGAAATTTGCTGATGTTTTGTAACTTCAACACTTTTAAATGAATTAATATATCACTGCTAAGATTTACTATCAGAACAGTTGTTCCACAAATCTTTTTGTGTGGCAATCTATTTTAAATTTTCGTAAGATAAACTGGTTTTTATACAAACAGCGAAGATAAGAGCTTTCAATAACGAATTGATCATAGCCAAGTGTTAATAGTAGATGCTTTGTTCGTTTTAATCGATTTATGAAATCTTCTCTTTTTGAGCACGTGCGTGCAGTTCTTAGCACTTCTGTGTATATGGTTGCTTTTTTGATTGAAATTGAGATGTTTGTAGACGAATGTGGGAATCTTTTTATGGGGAAACCGAAGAAATCCGTTTTGTTATACATTTTTGTGTCTATGATATTATTATTTATATTAATGTCTAAATCCAAGTAACTACATTCATAATTGGATATATGTGTGGTTTCCAATGATAATACTTTCTGGTAGACATCTGTCAATGACTGTAAAATAGCATCGTCTGTAGTATTGTGTATAATAAGAAGATCATCCATGTATCTATAAGGGAAGAAGTACCTAGTACATGGGTGTTTTCTAGCATAGATATATTCGTAATACGATAAGGTTAAGTCCGCTAAGAGTGGACTGACATTACCACCTTGTGGAACTCCTATATTTTGCTTAAATATGAGTGGACCGAATGAACAAAAACTGTTATTTAGAAGGTAATCAACCAAATAAAGAATGTCGTTAATGGTATAGTATCTTCCTTTGCAGTTGTCACTATTCTCAGAATAGAAGACCTTTTTATGTCCATAACAAACTATGATTTGCTTATTAGCGTTGTGGAAGCAAATTTTGAGAATTTCTCTAATATTTGCAAAAATAGTTTTGTGAGGAAGGTTTGTAAACATGTTAGTGAAATCAGCTGAAAAGAGTTTCATGTTGTCAAAGTTATGTCGTTTCAGATGCTCGCTGATGTTTATATTGTTTATTGACCAATATCCATGAAATGAATTGTTTCGGAAAGTAATAGACTGAACATAATTCCTAAAATGGTTCTTGATGAAGGTGAAAATGTTAGTAAGTTCTATTGCTAATGGTTTGACAGTGCTATTGAAAGCACCAGTAATAAAGCGGAACTTAGCTGGAGATTTGTGTAACTTTGGAACTGCATATATAATTGGAATCTGTGAATTCTTGATGGGTTCTAGTTTATTACTAGATAGAAACTTTTTATGTCTTGATAATACTTGATAAATAGTTTCTTTATCATAATATTCATAGGTGTTGTTGGTGTAAGATGGAAGAAAATTATGATTTTCGTATCTTACTCCCATTTCTTTCATAATTTGTTGGAGGTAGAATTTTTTGCAAATAACTGCATAATTGCCACTAGCTTTATCCAGTGGGCAGAAAACAAAGTTCTGTTGTAGTCGGCGAATGGATACGTAATCTGTATGGGTTACTATATCACTTTGTGTGTGAGTTTTGAAATAGAAGTTTGGTTTGAGTTTTGAGTGAAATTTTTGTCTCAAATATGTTTCAATAAATGATAAGTATTCTCGTTTCAATTTGTAACGAGATTTTATAACCTCTAGGTATTTTATTATGGTAGAATGAATCCATTCATGTAAATTTCGTTTATTTAAACGAATAGTTGGACGGAATTTTGTTCCTTTGTTTAAGAATTGTGTGATTCTGGTGTCGTTTAAAACATTCGAATCACCAGTGATAATGTGTTGGTGGTACGAGTCTATGTAAGGTCTATAGATTTCATTTTCACATATGCATCTTGCGTTTAGTATATGTTCTATATTCACATATTCCAAACTTTTCAATGTTCTATTATAATTGAAGACTTTTGTCGATAAAGGTGGTGCGTACTTATATACTATTCTAAATGGAATATATGGAATTTTAGAGTGGTTAGTGATAGTAGTTTTGATAACATTATTATTTATAATCTTATTAATATTGAGGTTGTCAAGTATATTATGTATATAAAAGGTGGGAAGATTACAGAAGTTTTTGCCCAAGTTATTTTGTTTTCTGCTTGAGTACTGGAAGTGGAATTTGCATAACAGACACAGGAGAAAACGTTTTTGAGTCACCTGTATGTTCGACAAAAAGTTATGATCAAAGGTACACTGTATGAGTTTACTGATTTTACTTTTCGTAAGTGAATATATATATTTTTTCAACGTGCGAAAACTGTCAGTTTGGTTAATTAAATTTAAGAACTCATCTTGAAAATTTTTATCACTATTTAAAGTTTTACAAGGGATATTTTGTTGTGTTGAATTTCTATGACATTTTCGTCCGTTTCTGATCCGGTTTTTAACGATATGTAAAGAAAAATAAGGGTGATTAGGACGGAATGTAAGAGGATTTTCGATATTAGAAATATTCCCGTAGTTACTGATGTTGTCATTATTTCCAAATGGGTATGCAGTTATCAATAATTTTATCCAAAATAGTTCTTTTTGTAGTAGTATTTTCTTATCTTTGTTAGTGGGCAGATCNATCATTATTTCCAAATGGGTATGCAGTTATCAATAATTTTATCCAGAATAGTTCTTTTTGTAGTAGTATTTTCTTATCTTTGTTAGTGGGCAGATCATCTAAAATAGAAACTGTGAAATTAATTTTATTGCAAACGGAGGTGAAGTGTGTGTATAAATAAATACTCGTGCTACGTTTTCTGAAATTCTGCAAATGCTCAGCTATTCGCTGCTTTAATTTGCGTGTTGTGATTCCTATATATTGGTAACCGCATTGTGAGCATGATATGCAATAAACAACATTACTACTGTTGCATGTTGCATTATCCGTGGTATAAGTGTATATTTGGAGTCCTGTTGTATGTGATATGACGTAGGGTTTGGGGTCTAAATAGGTACATGTTTGACATTTTCCACATGTTTTTGAATTACAAGAATTGCCAAAATTGTCTAAAGTGTATATTTTGTTAACCTTACTTCGTGTGAAATTTTGTGTGTTATGATAATTAAGAGAGTTTACTGAATCATTATTATTTTTTGCAGACCGGAAGTAAAGGGGGGGGTGGTCTCACCCGTTACTGTGGAGGTTGGGAGATTCCTATAATATAGGTTCTACAGGGCTGCTGTAAGGGGTTAGCGCTCCCTACAAAGGTTGTGTGGAAGAATGTTTAAATGTTTGCCTAGACTCCCTCGGAGGCGCGATTCCCGTCTCCCTGCCGGAAACCACTTTTATAAACCCCGTCAAAGGAGCCCCTATTGTTAAAGGGGTATGGTCCCCGTGTTTAAAGCGATTTGTAAAGGAATGTGTAGAAGGCTTTTTTTTAATATAAATGAAAGAGGTAATAAATTTATAAGTAGTAGGTATAGATAAAAATATAAATAAATGAATTAAAAAAAACAATAATGTAGATAACAAATAAATAATATAAAACATAATATGTATCAATGTATAGTGTAAGGTTAACAACAAAAGAGTTTTTGTCGAGTGGTTTTTGATAGTACAAATGTGTACGTTTTTACCACTTGGATAGTGCAACAGATCAGGTAGTTCTCAGAAGAAGAATTGAAGAAATTAAATAGATCAAGGATAGAAAGGTTTCATATATCAGGAATGAATTATCTGGAACGTTGTGATGGAAGGAAATTGTGAGGCAAGGAGAGCAGAGTTAGAAGATAACATAGGATTCAGGTGATGAGACTAAGGAGTGAAATTTTGGAATGAAGAAGGAAAGGAAACAAAAGGAGGAGTAGGAATTAAGCCTTTTACATACTTAACGGTCAACCAATTGGATGTAAAATGATTGCTTAACCTATTAGTTGTTAATTCAGGAATTATGTAGAAAATCAGAATGTTAGAAAGTTAGAATGAGTGTACCGTTATTCATTGAGTATGCTGAATATATAGACTAAAAGATAAATGTGGAAGAAGAGGAAGTTGGTTAATAACCGTCCTATGACGGTCGACCCATTGGTCGCTACTGAATAGAGAAATGAGGGAGAAATTGATCGACCTGTTGGTCGCTATGTCACTATAAAATGATGAAGAAAAGTAGAAAGAAAGCGAGGTATCTTCAGTTGACGATCGACCCATTGGCCGCTACTGAATAGAGAAATGAGAAAAATGGTCTGCCCTCTTCCTGTTCTTTGCTTAGAACCTTCTCGCTCATTGCATCAGGAAATTTCGAAAGAATA